>PVJA010007360.1:0-68921 GCA_004027025.1 Myocastor coypus | reverse complement strand
TATATATCACATATTAATCTTAGTTTATAAATGTGAGATTTTAATAAATTTTCTTAAGTCAATTCATAAAACTAAATAAGCTGTGCATTGTATGCTGTCTCAGCTTGAATAACCTGTCACTTTAGCTTTCCCTGTAGCCTGTCCATGAAGGGAAATTTTACCCTAATTATGTATACTCATGTTATATTATGAGCACACAGTTTCGATTTTGTGCAGAATAAATTTTCTTTTGTATTTTCTAATTTTGTTTGTGTTCCATTATGTTTTGTTTTTCTTCCTTGTTTTTAGTATATCGTATATCATAAAATGCTGTAATATGTGATAATATGCTTTATTATACTTTAAGGAAAAGAAGCATGTATTTTCTCCCAGTATTACAATTTTCCAAAATGAGAGCGTTTAATTTTCACAAGAAAATTACATGTCTAATACCTGTGTGAAATCAAATAAAATGTTTCTTAGAGAGACAAATTATGAATTTCATGGTTTCTCACTACTGTGCAATTTCCTATGAAATCTTTCATTGAATTCATCAAATTTGTTATTGAAGCTGCTAAATATGTGAATGCATAAGCCATTTGTTGAGAAGAATGGAAAGAAAAATGAAATTCATAACTCAATATTTTTTCAATAGCTTCTTTCACGACACAAGCCAAATTTCTGTTTGTAATTTAACCCAAATGTACAGACTAGAAAGTTAGGAGACTTTTGCTTCATCTACATGTAGGGCTGGTGGATCCATCATTTTAATTCCTGGCATAGGAACCTTAGAATGACGGGATCAATGCCATATGCTGAGCATCATTCCAAAATGCATGTCTGAAATATAAGGATTTTCTAAAAGGTAGATGGAAAGTCCTGTTACAAGACAAAAAAGTAAGCCAGAAAATTCCCAGAACTTTTCTGTCCCTCTCTATCAGTGGTATTGTAGCAGCAGCTGCACCCTTGGGTTGACAAATATTATGCGGTTCTAAAATTGAGGAGAAGCTTGTTTTCAGTAGTTTAGTAACAAGACAGAGGAAGGAAGAGTGCAAAGAAAAAGCAGTGAAGGAGAAATAGACCTTGGAATTACTAGGAAATAAGGAAATGGAGCTTGAGAAGTAACATAGCAGTCCACTCCTCATGGGAGGCAGAAGCCTGCAAAGTAGTCGTGCATTTGCTAGACTGCACATAAAGAGACATGACATGAATGATCTATAAATTGATAGATATAGACAAATTCCTTGAATTTTATATATATATATATATATATATATATATATATATATATACTACACACACACACACACACACACACACACACACACACATATATACTGTAATTGTAATTCATTCAATAACATTTCCATTACACAGATTAGAACATCTAAGGTGCTTTGAGATAACTACTCCAAGGTTCTTAGCCTCTCATGCAGTGTCCCTTAACTGGAGAAGCTCAGTTCTAAGCTCTTCTGAGCCATTCTACTCTGAATCCAAGGATGCAATAAAAAGTTTTAATTGTGAGCACCGCTGGGAACATTTCCACTGTGACTCTTGTTTCTGGCACCACAAGGCAATTTGGAATTGTTGATATTTCCCCCTTGGAACTGTAGTTTCTGCTGTGGTGCTGGTCTCTATGGTTATCATCTCTATGTTCTCTGCAAAGTGTTCTAAATTTTCTGTAAATTAGTGACACATATTTCAAGGAGTTAATCTCACAATCAGAGGAAAACATATGTATAAACTTAATTACTACAAATAATTTAATTTATATATTTATGTTATATGTGAGTTTCTGAATCAATGTATAACATATGACACACAGAATGCTACATATTAGCTGCAGTTATTATTTTTGCCATGCAAAAGTTGCATCTTCTCTCTCACATTTTGTCCCTTAAAGTGCTTTATACTTTCTTTGCTCTTAATCATTCCTTTTTACTCTTGCTCCAACATTTATCATCCTTGTAGTTTCATACCTTTGTCTACTGTTTCCCAAGCAGAAGTTAGCTCTGTCCTTCAAGAGTGCTCATTGGTTCCTAGGAATGTGATTCTTCAGACCTTATTTACATAAACTAAGGTAGAATTCACATTTACCTTCTGAAATGCTGCTGCAATAACTGTACCTCTTTACCTTTTTTTTTTTTTTTTTTTTTTTTTTTTGCCTTTTTGAGGCAGGGTCTCACTTTGCAGTTCAGGCTGGCCTTGAGCTCACTTTTGTAGCCCAGGCTGGTCTCAAACTCTCACCAATTCTCCTGCCTCAGCTTCCCAAGTGCTGGGATTACAGGCGTGCGTGTACCTCTCTACTTGGAGGGCGACATCATTCTGGTACACTGTCACCTACCTGCCCCTTCTTCATTGGCATTCATAGCAGCTGTTCAGCGATCATAAAATGTCTGAACTCAGATTCTCAGGGTTTGTTAACAATTTTTACCATAGGAATTCTTTCATGGGGATGCCATCCAAGTCCTTGACTGTCTTATTTCAACAATACCCCTCCTACAATTTATCTGTATCTGTATCTGTATCTGTATCTGTGGTGACAATTCATACAGAGCTTCCAAGTAATCTCTCTTGCTGTTTCTTACCTCAATACTTTCAAATTTTAGGTCCCAGTATACAGTGTTTAACTAGTAGGTGCTTGATATTAATTCCTTTATAGTAGCAATTTTTCTTGTATTCTCATGGGTGAACTCAAACATTCCAACATTCCTCGCTTGTCTACCTGTCTGCCTTATCAAAAAGATTATCTAATATGTTGTGTGAAAAGAATCAAGTCATTTATTTAAATAACATTCATTTTTCCACTTTCTATTATAGCAGTAAGATTATTAATAATTATAATAGCAAGCACCAAATTTTCTGCTGGCCTATGGAAATAAACAGTTGATGCTTCCATTAATTTTGTCTCCTTTTATTGTGTTTGTACTTTTCCTTGTCTTAATTTCTTATACATTTCTCTTTTCTGTTCTTTCAATTTTACATGCATACACCTGATAATATGAATAACTGGTCAGAAGACAGCACTATGTACTACAACAAATACTTTGAAATTCGTATTTCTTTGTTAAGTGAAATTCTGTATCAGTTGTAATTTTTCTATTTTAATTCTAATTTCTACTCTTTTTAAAAAATAAAAAAATTAAAAACTATCTGATGCCTAGCTGTATATCATTTTTCTATTGCCACTGTTTTATAGAAAAATTTCTTGATAGCTGGTTTATACTCACTATACTTATTTTATTATGTATATCTGTTGAGATTATTTTACTTCTACAAATTCTTCAGGATGTTACTTAGCTGCCAGTGAGCATTGGAATTTGATTACATTGGGGAAGTCCCATCTTTATTCTATTTGATTCATCCACAGAATTTTCCACCATCAACCAAACCTTTAAAATCCCTTTCTAACTCAGTTCCTATTATACATCTCTCTGCTAATGTTTTTCACTTCTCAGACAGCTATTTTCCATCTGTTTGTTATGTTTTTCTCTCTAATCACAGTACACTGTAGCTTCCTCCCACAGGTCTGTCTTCTCTTCATCCTCCACAGATGATCATATTGGCAATCATGTAAATAATTCCCATTTAAACACTATGGCTCTCAAGTATGTGCCTCTAGACCTTTGCTCAGCTCTGTTTGCTAATAAAGTGTGGTCTTGCTTGTACTATTTAACTCTAAAATGTAAACTTGCCAAATGAAATCTGCTGCCTGAAAATGTTTCCCTCCTTGAGTTCATTTCAGTGAACTACTCCACAATACACCTCTTACTTTAACCTCTATATCATTTCACTCAAATTCCAATAATTTTTTTCTTTAGTATTGTATTATCTGATATGCATTACCATTGCGACAGTGGTAATTTTAGTTCTTTTGTTGTTAAATCTCATTGCTGCTCTTAACTAAGTTCGGTTTCTCTTTACCACATAGCATAATGTTCTACTGGCATTTCCTAACTAAATATTTAGCCTAGCTAAGCGTGTGGTATAGTTTGTGTTTCCTGTTTTGGGTATAATCTCTGTATGCTTTGTAGTATAAGTAAGTCCTGGCCACTTCTCCAGGCTCACCTACCTCTGGCACCTACTCAAGCCATGCGGCTTGGACCACATCAGATATCTACAGTGACCCCAGTCCCAGGTCCCCTGGCATAACATGTGTGCAGAAGTCGTCTTTCTCATAAGAGACACATTCCCACAAACACCCTCCAAGCACTCTTCATCATTTCCAACACACTGATCGTATTGTTTGTGCCATATTCTGAAGCAGTTCTGGAAGTCTGCTTTTGTAAGTATCTGTGTATGTAATTTTGTGTTGTCCTGATCTGAATTGATTCAAATCGTTTGTCTTTGTTATGGTTTGTGTCTAGTTGTGCCCCCATCGTCTTACACAATTATGAGGCAGACTTCTAGAGTTTGTCATTAATTCTTGATCCAGTACTAGGGTTATGGGTGTGAGTGCTGCTGGGAGTATGGGTGTGAGTGCTGCACCTAGCCTGAGGCAGACAGCCTGAATGTAACATAAGGGAGACAGAGAGGCAGGCTTATCTCTGTTGCCCTTGTTGCTGCTGTCCCTTCCTTCTGCTGTTACTCTTTGGCTGTTCTCCAGGTGAACTGCTACCTTCTGCCATGTACCAGTATGTTTTGGAGCCAGCTGAGTATGGACTAAAACCTCCACAAACTGTCAGCTGAATAAATCTTTCCTTCCTTGATTTTTTTCTGTCAGGTGTCTTGTCCTAGCAATGAGAGAAAACTGACCAAAACAGTCTTTTAGTCATTCTTTTTATTACTTTGAATAAGAAATGTGACAGTTTCAAAACATGTTAGTACTACATTTCCAATAATTGGTACAATGCATACTATTGTCCCAGTAGTAATTATTTAGAGCATAGGATGCAGACATGATAAATTTTGTAATAATTATTGATATAAAAATTTCTCCTCATTGAACTAAGAGCAAGTGTTGTATATATAGTCCAATATTCATTTTGGTAGTGGATTATTGGCAAAACTGGCACTGTCGGATCTTAGCCATTTGGGCATTAGAGAAAAGCTAGAAGGTGCAGAGCACCAGATCCAGTGAAGCAGGTGGAAGAGGACACTGCAGAGATTATGAGCCTGCCTTCCCATCAGACAGCTCACAGCAGTGCCAATGACTGTATCCTTTTTTTCTCATTTTTCTTGAAGACACTCACAAAAGAGGGCTTCTAGAAATGCTTCAAGAAATGGCAAGGATGATGACAAGACTGTGTTCTTAGCCACAGGAGTAGTTTGAGGAGGGTTAAGAGCAAAATAACTTTTAGGACAGTCAATTGTTTTGTTTGTTTGTTTGTTTTGTATTTTAGGGAAGGGTCTACAGGGTTTTCAGGGTCTCACTACTAGATTGGACTCATAATGATCCACCTGTTTACAGCCTCCCTAGGGCTGGGATTATAAGCACACAACCACACCCATTCTCAGCACACCCCAAGGGTGGAGCCAGCATGACAGGGCTGGGGATTTGAACCCCTGGCACCTGAGTCTGCTAGCAGGTGCTTTAATCTGCTGAGTTACTTGGCTAGCCCTAAGGTACATACTTTATTCTTTTTTTGGCAATGAATTATTTGAAAATGTAAACTTTCATTAGATACTCTGATTGCAAGCTATGTACCTCTGTTTTTATTTATTTATTTATTTATTTTTCTTGTTTCAGAACCTTTGTTTGTTTATTCACTCATTTTAATGGCCGGCTCAGCCCACCCCGCATGTGGTGCCAGGGATCGAACCGCAGTCCCTGCAGCCACCCAAGCTTTCCTAAGCAGGTGCTTTAGACCACTGAGTCATCCCGCTGGTACCTCTGTTTTGATTTAACTGTATATCCCATCCACTGAACTGAGTTTTTGCATTTTTCACAGAACACGATGAAAGGTAACATAGTAACTGCTTCATAGTGATAAGCAAAAGGATTCCAAAGAGTTTATTTGGAATACAGAGTTGTTTATTTATTTCATTCATTTATTTCTAAACACAGTGTGAAGTTTGGTATTTCCTTCAGATTTTACTGATATTGTAACACTGATTTCTTCTTCTAAATTCATTCAGAGGTAGAGGAAGTGAGATTTAAAATGAAGCATTTTCTTCTATGTCCTATTACAATATTGTATTGTGTATGTGTTCAATGGTATTAATTTTGTGTTAAATATTAAAGCAAGTAATGAGGCCCAATTTACTGTGAAACGCGTAAGCTGAATTCTCACATCTATGTGTTTAACTAAACTAAATTGTTTAATCAAAATGCTGTGATTTGTGTATAGGTGTCCCCCCAAAGTTTTATGCAGTCATGAGGCAGCTTCTGGAATTCGTAATGGATTATTGCAAAAACAGGTGCTGCACCTCCCCTGGGGCAGGTGATTTGCATTTCAATGTAAGGGAGGAAGAGTAGTTAGCAGCTTGAGCTGCTGCTACTTCTGCCTTGGCTTTTTTTGCTCTTAGCTGCCACCATGAAAGGTTGTCCTCTGCCTTGAAGCCAGCTGAATATGGACTGAAACCTCCAGTAACTGTGAGCTAAATAAACCTTTCCTTCCTTCATTTTGGGTGTTAGGTATTTGTCCCAGCAAGGAAAGAAGAGTAACTAAGACACAAAATATATTGGTATATAAACAAAGCTTAAATCTATGTCAATTATATAATACCTGGTTAACATTATGAAACGTCTAAGCCAGGCATGGTGGCTCACGCCTGTAATCCCAGCACTCGGGAGGCTGAGGCAGGAGGATCGGAGTGAGTTCGAGACCAGCCTGGGCTACAAAAGTGAGCTCAAGGCTAGCCTGAACTGCATAGCGAGACCCTGTCTCAAAAAGACAAAAAAAAAAAAAATAAATAAATAAAAAATAAAACCCATTATGAAACATCTTAGATGGTGACAGGAACACAGTTTGAAACAAAAAGTAAACAAAATTAGATATTCAAATATTAATCTTGAGAAGTTATAAATAGGTACAAAACCCAAACTAGGTAATGAGAAATGTAAGACCCAAAGATCATAATAATTATACGTTGTTTAAGCTGCTTGGTGATAGGTTCTGGCCCTAGTTTGAATTGCTGAATCATTATGGTGGTCACCTAATATGGCTGAAGCCTTTAAAGTAATGGTTCTCAACCTGTGCGTCGAGACCCCAGCGGGGGTCGAACGAACGAAACACAGGGGTCTCCTAAAGCCATTCCAAATTATAACTGTAGCAAATTACAGTTTTGAAGTAGCCACCAAAATTGTTTTTTGGTTTGGGGTCACTGTAACATGAGGAACTGTATTACGGGGCCACAGCATTAGAAAGGTTGAGAACCACTGCCTTAAAGCAACAGCTTATCTTCCCAAAGACCACCTCCCTCTTCTTGTCCAACTCAGCCCAGGATGAAATTTCCTTCTACCTGTCTTACTACTTCAGGGAAGGCTCCAATCAGCTCCTCAGGTAAATCTAAACATCTTCCTCAAACCCCACCCCTGGCAAAAGGCCATAAAAGCTTCAGTCTCCGTTTGTTCCAATTCAGAGAATTCTTTATCTTTTCTGAAGCTTTTCCATGTCCTCCAAGAAAATAAAGCCCCTTTCCCTTTTCATTCTGCCTGTTTCTCTGCTGCGACACCGTGGAAAACCTATGACTTAGCAGCTATTTTTAAATAAATATAGCATTTCCCCCTTAACTAAAGGGGAACTTTCCTCCAAAGGAAAAGTTCACCACGGTGTGACAATACTTTTCTACAGTACTGTTTAAAGGGCAAATGGGTTTTGATTATTTGCTGTGTTCTTCCACATACATTAAAAAAGTCATGACTCATAACTTGATAGAGAGGAGAAAATTCCAGTAGGGAATAAGACAATACCGCTCCAATTTGTTTTTTTTGTTTATTTTAATGGCCGGCTCAGCCTGCCCTGAGGGCAGGGTTGGCGCAGCACGTGGTGCCGGGGATGGAACCTCTGTCCCTGGAGCCGCCTAAGCTTTCCTAAGCAGGCGCTTTAGACCACTGAGCCATCCTTCCGGGCCCTACCGCTCCAATTTGTAGACCTCTTATGATCCCATTTGACCAGGTCTTAACTTTATAGCACCTAGATGTGTGATGGTGTTCAAATGATTTTCTGTAACTATTACAACAGGGGTGCTACTTAATAAAAGTATCCCCTTCTGTGTAACACAATTTAAGATTTGCTAGTTGTTTTGAAGGCTTATGCAGCTAAAATAATTCCTCAGTGAAAAGATGTTTTCCTAAGGTAAATTGTGTATAACTTTTAATAACTTATCATAATATTAAAACTAACAAGGAGAGCTATTATGTCCTATATTATTGGCAATTTATAAGCTAAAGTTGAATTTTTTCCTGTAACATTTTATAATGAAGGCATTATTTCATTGTGAGAAAACAGGGAAATAATGTCTGTCAGATGCTATCTATATTGCACATATTCTTCCTGGATATCTTACATATTTTATATCATTAAATATTGCAATTAAACTTGTAGAACCCCATCCCTATAAGTATACATACTTAATTTTATGGGATTATTGAAATCTAATGCAGAGATATATCTACATGGGATCATGAAACTGAATATTCAGGAGAAATACATTTTTCAACAGCTTTGTGAAATCAGTGGCTAAAGCCATGAGAAGTAAGTGAACAGAACTTATAAACTGATTCATTAATTCATGGTAGGCATGCACAGGTGCCTATCATGGGTATGTTTACAATCGTTAAGTTGGAGTTACATAAAAAAAAAATAAAGTACTGCTACATACAAGTGTAACATTATTTATTCTATAGAAAGTTTCCCCTTGGGAGATAAAAAATGTTAAGGCATGTAGTTACTAGGGCTTCCTGTCTCTCCTTGCGAATACTTTTTCTGCTGTAGCCACCTGGGCTCTTCCCCACTGCTGTTGTCTGAAAAGGTAACACTGTGGTTGAAAGGGCTTTGCTTGTCAGTGTTTGTGTGTCAGTACAATGAGAAGAGCAGATCAGGACTAGAAAGGCAGTCAGAGCAGGGGACAAGAGTGGAAAGATGCATCAGAAATAGCTCTCTCTGGGGGTTTATTCTAGAAAAGCAAGGAATGTGCATAGTTATTGGGTAGTTCTACAGTTAACTACAGATACTGAAAGAAAAAATGGATACAAGAAGAATGAGAGATACTTGCTTTATATTTTATAATTCCTTTGGCTATTACTAAAATCTTGATTATTGAGGTGTTCTAAAGTCACTTTTTAACTTTTTTTTTCTTCAAAATAGAGTTCTGGGTCTGTGAGTCACATACTATATCTGCACACCTTATATTTCTAAATTGTAGTGGTTTTCCTGTCTTAACTTCAATTCTTTAACCCACAAGCTGTCTGAAAGACTTATTTTCTATTTATACGATTTTTGATTGTACAGAATGCCATGTTTGTTTACTTATTGCTATTTTATGTAAAATTCACTATTGTTTGGCTTCAGTTATTTTGTGAAAATTCTCGATATGTGTCTATGTAGAATGCTGTTTTGTTATTTTTTCAGTATTGTTAGAATGAGGTCATATTTAAGAATAATAAAGAAATTTTCAGTCTCTCTCCATCAGTTCTTCAGACATACCTTTATTGTATTTTGTAATGAAAAATTTAATTTAAATTTTGTATGGCAAAAGCCGGGTGTGGTAGCTCACGCCTGTAATCCCAGCACTCGGGAGGCTGAGGCAGGAGGATTGTTGGGAGTTCGAGACCAGCCTGGGCTACAAAAGTGAGCTCAAGGCCAGCCTCAACTGCATAGCAAGACCCTGTCTCAAAAAGACCAAAATAAATAAATAAATAAATAAATAAATGAATTTTGTATGGCAGAATACCGATTATGCATTTTAAATTTTATTCCTGCCTGAATGTTACCTAGAAAATATGCTTTGCCTCTAAGTAGAATCTGGAAATTTGCTATTGTACCACAGTGTGGCTCAAATCTTAAACTAGTATATGTTTAAATTAAAAATGTAAAAATGTAAGTAAAAAATTTTACTAATGTATGTTGGGCACATATGGACTTAGATTCTCCAAGCTCATGGTAGCAATGGCTAGAATTTGTAGAAATTTGGTCTCCTTGGCTTTTATAGCTGCTTAGGTTAAATATATAATAATGTATTCATCCCTTTGGGCTCTAAACTTCTTGGAGTTTTAAGAAATTGAACAGCAGTGGAATCATGCAGTCTAACAGACGGGTGAATATGATAAATGTACCATGAATAACACAAAATATTCTCTGCAGTGTCACATAAGGAGTCAGGCTGCATCATGTCAGTTTCCTTAGTAAATTCAAAAGTTCCCAAATTATGAATCAGCCAAGTACTCATCTCCCACAGTGAAAGAAGAGATTGGGCAAACAGCCCTCTTCTCGTCATTATAAATCACAACTCCAGTTCTAGTGACTGAAGAAGGGATCTTCACTTCTTTGCATTCCAAATACCTACAGAACAGTGTGGATTACTATTCTTCATTCTTTTAAAAGAACAGCTAGTTGGCTGTTTCTAGAATTTCATTTATAGTTTTCAGACTTCGTAGTTAAGTAAATGTATGTAAATGCATTTAAACTATATAGCTATATAACCAACATATACTATATAATTAATATAATTAATAAGCATACTTTATATAATAAATACAATCTTTTTATGTATATTTACACTTATGTTTGAGCACATACATGTATGACTATACATATATATACATGTATAAAAGTGATTAGACAAATATATACATATATGTACTTATACTCATAGATAAGCATAAATGAAGATAACTGCACATACATTCATGTATATGTATATATTCAAAAGCCAGTATTGTGTACATATGAGCCACTCTCTTTTATTTATTTGCCTGTTTGTTTGTTTATTTATTTGTATTTTAGGGAAGGGTCTACAGGGTGTTCAGGGTCTCTAAAAGATTGGACTCATAGTGATCTGCCTGTTTACGGCCTTCCTGGGGTGGGGATGTTACAGCAGGCTGGGGATTGAACCCCTAGCCTCTGTACCTACTTTCAGGTGCTTTAATCTGCTGAGTTATTTGGCTGCCCTGAGAACTACTTTCTTTAATGAGATTTTTCCAGAACGTTTCCTCTAAAGAATAAACAGAACCAATATGTGTCTCTTCCCACTGGAGTCAACTATGAAGCAGTGAAAAAGATATATCATCTTGACATATATTTTTGGTATATATGTGTGTGTGTGTTTGTACTTGACTAGACAGCAGTAGACTTCTAAAACTAAATAAATCACGACTTGTTTTTCTAGATAAATTTGAAAAGGTGTGTTACTTGTCAAGTGGTAAAATTTATTCCACCAGATGACTATATTTTCATATAAAACTTATAACATTTATACTTGGAAAAAGAAATCGAACAACTACTCAATATTATTACCCAACTCCACAATGCTATTACAGAGCACTGTGCCAGATATTTAAATAAATGAAAGCAACTAAGTAAGTAAAATTCTTGATAAGTAATATATGAGATCTGAGCCCATACCCACATTAATGTAGATGACTATAAAATTAAAATTATAGAAATTAGAACATAAAAATTAGGTTAAGCCATGTATATAATCTTATTTTCCTCAAAATAATGACCTTAAGGGGCTGGGAAGATAGCTCTGTGGCACAAGTGCCTGCCTGGCAAGTTCAAGGTTGTGAGTTTGAACCCCAGTCCTGAAAAAAAAAAAAAAAAATAATGACCTGGATAAATTTCAAATCCTCCATTTTTATTATAGCTTTGAGAAGCAACAACAAACCATTGAAGTTTTAAAAATTTTTCTAATTTCCATGAAGATAAACTAGAAACACATAAAAACTTTATCTCCCTAATTGATGCTATCACTGACTAGAAAGAGAATCCAAAGGTAGACATTATTAGGTAGATAGGATAGCAATGATTAAATATATTTGCTTAGGGCCAAATTTATAAAATTTGTCATTATCAATTAGACAACTATGAAATATATCGCCACTGAATGGTTTGCATTTGTATGATGGACAGTCTTTGACACTTATGCTCTAAACAAAAACAAGGAAAATAACAAACTCACTAGTATCATCTAAGTCCACATTTAGCTTTCTATTGAAGAACTTAGTCTTTTTATACCATTTTATAATCTTTCTCACTTTTTATCTAAGAAACTGTTTGCAAATTATTTGTGTAAATATTTGTGAGTTAATATCATAAATAATTTATGAAAGGAGGTGCAATCATTAAGTGTATTAATTAATTAGATAGTATTACAAGTACCTAATGAATTTTAAGTGTAGTTTCCATCCCAAAACCAACATAAAGCAAACCATTAATATGTATACCTTTTCTATTACATATGTGTGAATATTTACATATATATGCACACAGATAATTGAGCAGTTAATTCAGAGAATTATTTGTACAAATTATGCTGCTCTCTTCTTTTTCTTGTAAAGTCATCCTCCTAAGAACTTATTCTTACTTTTTTTTTTTTTTTTGTCTTTTTGAGACAGGGTCTCGCTATGAAGTTGAGGCTGGCCTTGAGCTCACTTTTGTAGCCCAGGCTGGTCTTGTACTTGCACCAATCCTCCTGCCTCAGCGTCCTGAGTGCTGGGATTACAGGTGTGAGCCACCACACCCGGCTTCTATTCTTAGTTTTATATGTAGGAAGATAACTAAAACTTTTTACCATCAAAATTTATAAATCTTCATAGTTTTCTTTTATGCTTCCAATGTGCCCCTATTGGAGGTCATGACATATAAAACTCTTCCAGCCCATTCCTGTTTCATAAATTTGTTTAGAAGGAACACAAATGGAGAATTAACAGGACCTGGGTTTCAGCTACATGTTCAAGAAAAATCACTGTGACTATGAATTTTTGAAAAAAAAATAAAAGAGAATAATTTTTTTTTTTTTTGAGACAGGGTCTCGCTATGCAGTTGAGGCTGGCCTTGAGCTCACTTTTGTAGCCCAGGCTGGTCTCGAACTCACACCGATACTCCTGCCTCAGCCTCCTGCGTGCTGGGATTACAGGTGTGAGCCACCATGCCCAGCTAAAAGAGAATAATAAAGAAGAAAATAAATACATTCTAGTTAACTTCAGCTATTGTGTATTAATAGTTAAAAAGAGAAATTTTAAAAATAATGAATGGTTTAAACTTTCCTTCATCCTTGTTAAAAATGTAATAAGATTATGCAATTTTAGATAATTGTAAGTTGACTGTAATGAAATGGATGAATACATTCTTTTTAATATATTTCGTACAGGGACTCACTATACAGCTCTGACTCCTACTGATTCTATTTTCAGCCTCCCCAGCCCTGGGATTACAGATGTGCACCACCACACCCCATCCTAGTGGCTGACTCAGTGAACCTGGGCCTGAAGTAGCACAGTATGTGGTGCAGGGTATCAAATCCCAGTCCTTGCCCTTGCCTAAGCAGAGTCTTAGTCTGCTGAGCTATTTCACCAGGCCATGAATAACTTATTTTGAAATCGACACTTTGTTTATAATGCTTTGAGTTTGGGTTAGTATTAAATTTGTAGAAATACATAAACAACTGACTTTTATTAGGCATTAATTTTTGGAAAGAAATTTCATGGAAATCATTTATCTATTTTCATTGGAGACTGTAGTCTAATGTTTGATAACTTCTGATGTCTATGTATCATCACATTTTTCAGAAACTTTAATTTATTCTAACAATTTAAATTTGCCTATATTTGAAAAATGTTTAGGCTAAAAATAGTCAAAAACTAACATCAGTTAAAAGAAGATTTAAATTGATTGTTTAACAGCTTATAAACAGAATGTAGTTAACTCTACATATAATTTACATGTTATAATATTATGAACAGTGATTTATGAAACATTTCAATTTACCTTTAATATGTTTTCAGAAGATTGTGCCATTTCAAATTCTATTATTTAATCTCAGTTACTTTATTCACATAGTTTTCTGAGCTCTTTATATTTTAAAAATATTAGTATATCATACACAGTAACACTGTTTCCCTTTCTCTCTTAATGTTTTATTTTGTTGTATAACCTTTAACTTATCTGTTTTAAATTTCATATTCCCATTTGGAGATCTAGTTTTCAGAGATGATTTTCTTATTTACACAGAAGCAAGGCTTTTGAACCAAAATATTCTGAATTTGATAAAAGTCAGAGCTCAGATTTTTGGAAAATGAGATTTTTCTCAGTTGGGAATCAGAGCTATCTATTGCTTGATGCAGTTTGAGTACAGAAGCTGACTCGATCCTCTGCATTAACAATGGAAACAAAAACTAGGATGAAATTGAGGCAAAGAACATATGCATAAAATGTGAGTTTCAGGTCTTGTGGAATACATATACCTAGCCTCCTTCATTCAGCTCATAGAATTCTTATTGCTTCTGATTCTTTTTAATCTATAACAGTTTTTCCAAATCTATTGTTTGCGTATTTACCTGGATCTGCCATATACTACATTATTATATTCTCACAGCACTTCTATGTATAAAAATATTATTGGTAAGGAAAATTATATCACTGGAATATGAGAGTCACCTGGCTTCTAGAACTATAACCCACCTATATAGATTCTTTCGGTAATCCTTATTAACATTTTGTATCAATAAAATACAGATTTTGAAGCTTATTTTGTCTTGTGTTTCTGGGGATAAAACCTCAGGCTCCCACATGTTTATCATAAGCTGTAAAATGAAGTCACACTCCCTACCTCAATAATGTGTGCATTTAGAACACCTGTAATTTGTTACTCTGTGTATTTGATTTTCTTCACCATTGGCCCAGGATTCTGGCTGCCCTTCCTTCCTTCCTGGGGATTGCCCTATAACTCTCTTCACTATTATGTAGCAGCAAAATCCACACATTCATGCCTGTCTTCTTGCCAAGTATACAGACATATTTATTCAGGTGCCAGCTGGATATATCCATTCGTAAGTTTTGATGTAATTCTTACTCAATGTGTCCTGAGCTGAACTCATCGATTTTCTTCCAACCTCTGTATGGTGTACAGAATAATATATTTTATGCTTTAGATGTCTGATTCTTAGTTCTGGAAACAATGATTGCATTGGTTATATGATGCTGTGGCCTAAATATTATGCAAAATGTATGTGTTCAAACTTAACCACCTTTGTAACGATGTAAAGGGGCAGAGGCTTTTGGTCAGGGATTAAATCATGCGGATTCCATTTCCATAAATGGGCTTGCACCTGTCTTTGTTTTTCTTTTACATTTATAAATTCAAAAATTATCATTATATTACATATTGCTGTCTTCAAATTAGTTGTTCAGATTACCAAATATAAGCATGCAAAATTAGTCCAAAAATTAAAAGAAAAAAATTATGCATTAACTGTTCCTTTCAATAGACCAGTAGAAATCAGCATACTATCCTGTGTGTATACATATATCTTCCGGTTTTTTCTTCTCTTTTTAAAAATCTTTCATTTATTTATTTATTTATTTGTTTGTTTGTTTGTTTGTTTGTTTGGTATAGCTACACAGCTCAGCCTCATAGTGATCCTTCTATCTCAGCCTCCCCGTGCTGGCATTATAGATGTGGGCCACCATACTCAGTTTTGGTGGCTCAGCGTGGGCTAGTACCCTATTTGGTACCAGAGATCAAACCTCACTCTTGCACTTCCTAGGCAGGTGTTTAGACTGAGGAGCTATCTCCTTGGCCCTCTTTTCTTCTCTTCCTTTCCCTTCTCTTTTTCCTTTTCCTTTCCTTTTTTCTCTCTTTTCACCTCATTGCAGTTGTTTCATCTCTTTGCGTACCTTCCAGAATAACTGACAATATACCACAGAAAAATATGTGCACTGGTGTTCATAACAGTACAATTTTCCATAGCTGTCTTACAAATAAGCCTAATGCCTATAAGTAGATGAATGAATAAAAAGATGTAGTAGTTTTATATATAAAAGATAAATTCAAGACTTTTATAGGTAAACTGATGGAACTATAGACCATACTCATAAATGAAATAAATCAGACCCATATGTATAAACATTATATTGTCTCCCTAGTGTAAGAAATTGTAAGAGTAAATAAACTCCAAATGGTACTGTGAAAGTGAATGGATTGGCATCTCATAAAACCTGGAGGAGAGTCACCTACGCTAATTTTTCCCTCCCACTTTGAACTACATAAGAAAGAACAAAGCATTCCTTCTTTCTTCTAAGCACTCACCAAGAAAGCTCTTAGTAGATACTGTGGTTGATATGTAGATATTGTATTTTCCAAGATGTAGAACTGTGGCAAATGAATTTCTGTATTTTTCTAAATTACACAGCCTGAGGCCCATTGTTAGAGCAACACTAATAGACTAAAATGAGTGGTAAATGGGACATATTTAGAACTGTTAATCATTTACAGAGTTAAAAGTTGCAATCTAGTCACCATAAAGTAGATTTATTTGGATGGCCCAGGTAAACCCAAAGTCATCATAAAGGTTCTTAAAAATAAAAGAGAAGCAAGAAAACAGCATAATTTGTATAGCCTTACAGCTGACTATGTAAGAATAGTCAGAAGAATTCCCAGTAACTGAGTGTGGAAGATGGATACGAAGGATTATTAAACAAAAAGAAATAGGGGCTTAGTTATTTGGAGGTTTTCATATGATTAAGATCACAAAGGCATTAATATTTAAATACTTCCTTTCAAGAAAGTGAACAGTCTGAAAACTGAGGCTCTGCCTGGGCAATGTTTTCCTGAACCTGAAGAAAAAGAAAAGTCAATGTATCTTTTTCACACCGAAGACTACAGGTAAGACTTTAAAGTGAGGCAATTTTGTATCACTTCAGCAAAAACTGAGAACTAGAAATGTTAGTTTCTACAATGTCCCTAATTTCTTTTTCTGTCTCTGAGCCTAAAATCATATCTTCTCTCAGAATCTCACTTATAATGTCAGGCTCCCAGCTAATTGTGTCTTCACAAGGGTGCACAGGGCACCATCTTCCACTCCGGAGCCAGAAGTGATGCTTAAGATGAAGACCAAATCTCCTCCAAAGTTCACTGGGAAAGCATGACAAGCTCTTCTAGCCAAACAGCCCAAGAGAACTAGCAGCTTCCAGCAGCTCCAACAGCTGCTCCAAACAGCACCCCTAACAGCAGTTTGGCAGCTTCTCCTGTTCTGCCTTTGTGCTGCTGGCAACAAGCCTCAGGTGGGCCTTCCATAGCCAACACCATGCTAATTTAATTCAGCTGGGTGTAATAAGTTGAACACCTGTTAGAAATCCACTACACCAGTCACCAGTCATATGTTTTATTCCCTGAGAAAAATTGAACATCAATTTAGTGGATTACTGCCAAAAATTCATTATCTCAATCTAATCATAAGAAAAACCAGAAAGCTATTATAGAAAACTGAAAGATATTATACAAAATCTGTGGCCTGTCTACTAGACTCTTTCACAAATGGCAAAGAAAGACCTATGTTAACTCCTAGATTAGAACAAAGAAATCTGACACTAAAGACAGGAAAAATCCTAATAAAATCTGTTGGTATGCTAATATTCTATCAATGATTTTGCTTTCTTGTTTGAATAATTTGGATCTATGTGCTTCAATAAAACATCATATAAGTCTGAAATTGCCTCAAAGAAAGCATTTGCGAAAGCTAACAAGCCAAGCATAGGCCAAAGTGATGGCTATCTAGTTTGAGCCCCCTGTATTAATTTTATTAGGGAACTTCCTAGTTTTCAACTGTTGTGAAATTCCATTAATTGATATGATACATTGCATATTAGTCATAGGAAATACAGCCACCTTGATGTCAGCTTAATCCATGGGTTTCTGTCATTTCACAGAAATGAAATTTTGCTCAGATGAATTACCAGGGGACTTCAGTGATTTCCAATTTCATGACAGACACTAAAGATTAATGTTTCAGTATGCATAGGGTGCTACAATGAAATACCTTCTATATGGTGACTGAATATCAATAGAAATTTGTTTTGTCATAGTTTGGAGACATGGGAAGTCCAAGGCTGATGTGCTATCGGTTGGGCATGGTGTGAGAGCTGCCTTTGGATTCATAGATGCCTTCTTACAATGTTCTCACTGAACTCAATGGGCAAGGAAGCGCTGGTCATTGATACATACACAGACCCAGTTCATAAGGGGCTACACCTTCAGGGTGTCAATCACCTCCAAACTCGGGAACTGGGCATTAATTTCTCATTCATGAATTTTTGGGGACCCACACATTCAGATCCTAGCAATGAAACTGAGGACAGGTATAGATATAGATATAAATAGATATTGTAATAGGTTTCAGGGAGATAGCTCAGTAGAACAAGTGCTTGCCTGGCAAGTGCAGGGTCCTAAGTTCAATCCCAGGTACTGGAAAAAATAGATGTTGTAATATTTATCTCCTACTTATACATGTGTCTGTGCACACACATGTACACATGTTATGTTATTTTTATTAAACTTTATGCTTTATTTGCCTCACCATTCTCACTTTTCCTTCTTCCACCAGGAACAGAGATAAAAAAAAGAGGGGCAAAAGAACAAAGTAATGTATTATCTTACAAAGTAAAAATAAAGAAAAATAACGAACTGAAATGTTCTAAAGTCAAAAGAATAGTTAAATATCACATGAAGATTATGCTAGTCACTTAGAACATAACTTGGGAAGGTTGATAGTGTTTTAATTTTTAATATATAGAAATGAAAAA
Source organism: Myocastor coypus (assembly GCA_004027025.1). Lineage (NCBI taxonomy): Eukaryota > Metazoa > Chordata > Mammalia > Rodentia > Myocastoridae > Myocastor > Myocastor coypus. The sequence continues at coordinate 50,259 of PVJA010007360.1, read as the reverse complement.
TAAGTAATATAGGAATATTGAAAGTTATAGTTGTGCCCTGGCCAGACAGCTCAGTGGACTAAAGCACTTGCTTAGACTTTCACTAGGGGACATGGATTTGATCCCCGGTGTGCTGTGCCAGCCCCACCCCTGGGCAAGCTGAGACTGAGAATAAGACTGGGCATGGTGGCACATGGCTGAATTCCCTGCACTTGGGAGGCTGGAAAAGGGAGGATTACTATGAGTCTGGTCTGTGCCGTGAGACCCTGTAGATCCTATACTAAATACATGAAGAAGTTACAGTTAAAACTTAATGTTTGGACTTCCAAAATTCAAAATGTCTATTCCTTTTTACATATAATTATATGGCATAAATGTCATCTCATTATTTAAAATGAAATGTTTCAAACCTTTAACCATAGTTAAAATTGATATTGTATCTTAATCAGATGTCATGATATTGGGATAAAAATACCACTACAATATAAAACAAATTTTCTTTGCTTTTACTAATTCATTTTTAGTTTATTATTTGCAAAAAAATAAATACATCCAATTTGCTATATACATAATTAACTTTTTTAAAATTCAAAGTGAAAATGTGTTAAGACACTGGAAAATTTTTATTGTTGTTATGAGCAGGACATATTTATTGAGAGAAAGAAAGCTCCTGCCTGAGAGAGGGACAGGAGGAGGGTCCCAAGTGGGAGTCCCCCCTCACTGGAAAAATATTACAAAAACCATTTCAAAAATTCAAGTGGTTTTCATTTCCATTTGCACAATTTACTAACTTTTCTGTAAATTAACTTCATGTCTTCAAGCACTAAATATATGCAATTTTGGAAAACTGATACTGTGATTTCATGTTGCACTTTATATGTTACATGTGGAGTTTGTTGCAATCCATTATTGTATCTTTTTGGAAGAATGATGATACGAATGCTAAGAAGGCCAGGATCTAGGAGCTTTAACTATAACTGAAAGTTAGGTTGCACTACTACTTGGAGGGTAATTCCCCAAAGTATAGCCAACACCCATAATGCATTTAGGAAATTTTAATTGCTGTGGCATGACCAACTTTAGAAACCATCCAAAAAAGAAAAAAAAAAACCTTTAGTTGCAGTCATATTTATCACATATAGCTACCAACACATGCAGTAAGTTTAAATACGTCATTGTACAATGATGTAATATTTTCATATGACATTATCTACTAAGAGTTTCCACCAAGATATTTACTATAATGGCATGACAGATTAAATATTCCTTGACCTATATTAATAATCTCCTTTACAGTACATGCAGTTTTCAGTACACACCTATTCAATGAAGGGAAACTGACCTTATTAAAACATCAAATGATAACATAGGAATTACCAGCTAATGAATTCTGAAAATTGAATCATTTAAGTATTATCTTACCACATTGCTTTGTGCTTTCCCTTTGACATGCTTTTAATTTTTTTGCATTGGTGGGAAGTAAAATTTTAGTACTTAAAATACAAATTTCTCAATATGCTGCTCACTTTCAAAATGATATTTTGTTTAAGGTTTCCCTGAAAGGTGACAAATACAGGGTCTAGCAACTCCTTGGGGATATAATTAGCCAGCTTGTTTACACAAACCCTGTTGAGGTTGTGTCAGTACCCAGATTACATTGGTTACCATGGACTGGCCATGTCCACAGTGGATTCCCAAAGTGTTTTTATTCATATATTCTCTCTTTCTGGAACTCTCCTTGCTATCCTTTAATGAGCATGCAAACAAGTTGGAGGAAATGAATTCAAATTTGGATTTCTCTGCAATTAATATGAAAGTGTTTAAACATGGGTGACTTACAATTAACATCAAATTAATTTATGCACAGTACCTCAAATCATTTACAGATGCAATATTCAGAATTAATAATAGCAGCCTTGCTTGCTTTTAGGAAATGAAATGATTTGTTTCAAAATGTCAGCCTATTATTTAATATTTTTCGTTTTTTAAGATTTGATACCAATTGCTCACACTGGAATAAATCCTCAATAGCTTTAATAGTGCTTCTGGCATGTGTTGGAGAAGTTAGGAATGCTATATAATTTAAAAGGAAGAAAAAATTTAAACTCAAATCAACAATTCTAAAATATTCAAGGTAATAGTCCAAAGTCAACCTGAAATGCAGATGAGCTCTCTGGATACTGTCAACAGCCAGTGATTTTGTTGTGCTGGTGGGACATCCAGAAGGTATAATTTACAAGCTGAATGTGAATGGGCTGGCGAAAGATCCAGGTAGCACCTCAAAATCTGACACTCATAAGCATACAGACAGTGATGGGCATCACGTAAGTAGCTCAGCTTTTTCCGGAAGACACCAGATAGCCTAGCAAATGGAGCTCAGAAAAATACAGTTTTCAACAAGGGGAGGCAGAGAGAAGAACTAGAAGTAAAATGAGGTGAAAAACAGAAAAATAAAGAGGAGATTTTAGCAGGAAAGCTAATGTATGAATACTTAAGAGAGCCCAGGTAATGACATCAAAAACCACAATTGCCACTGATAAGCCTGAAAGATAATTGGTGCACATTATGATTCCTAGGTCTCTGTTATCTTCCTTAGAATATGAAAATTAGGTGGTAAAAATGGGATCTGATTCCAGAGAATGAAGACAATTGAAAAGGAAAAAGAAATAGATCATTTTCATTTAAGAGCTCCACTATGCAAGTAGGAGAGGACAGTCCCAGGGTGTACCCAGAATCAGAACATATTTCCTCTGAAGTTTTGTTTAATCTAAGAGGAAGCAACCCTGGATGATAGGCTACAAATAGAGTTCAGGAATTCTAGCTAGAATGATGAGGAGATGTTTACCTATGCAGAAAGGAGTCCTTACTAGGGTTTGGAGAAGGAGCACATATTTTATAAAACTATCTGTGGAAAAAGAATTGATGCAGGAGTCAGTGTAGGCTTAGGTCTGAAACTTTCGATGGAAGGTATCTGACTACTTCCCCTTTCTGTACAAAGGGTTCCTTTTCCTCTCTAAAGCCAAGGGCAGTTTTTATTATAAGCAACAACAGGAAAAAGTTTGTGAAACCACTGAAGAAGTCTGAGAGGATAATGAGCAGAGAAATGAGCTAGATTGCTAGAATTGCTGAGAACTTGAGTATAAAAGCAACTTTGGGGCCGGCCAGAAAGCTCAGTGCATTAAAGCATCTACTTGGGCAGACACAGGGACCAAGGTTTTATCCCAGGCATGCCATGCTGGCCCTGAGGCACACTGAAAGGGGGATTGAGACTGGGTGTGGTGATATGCACATTTAATCCCCACACTTGGGAGACTGAAAATAGGAGAATCAGTAGGAGTCCAATCTGTGTAGTGGAACCTTGTAGACCTGTACTAAATACATAAAAAAGCAAGTTTGAACAACTTTCTTATGATGTTATTTTAACATAGATAAGAGACAATTGCTAATTTTTCATTATGTAATCATAGGGGTATATATATATATATATATATATATATATATATATATATATATATATATCTTAAATGTTATTTTCTTTACCATTATGCCTTAAAGAATACAAAATAGTAAAAGAAATCAGAAGTGATACAAAATTTGATTAAATAAAATAATAGGAATTAAATAATGGTTGTTATATTGTATAATGTTATCTTCAAATTGGTTGTTTAGGTTACCAGATATAAACCTGCCAAATTGTTTTAAAGGTTATAAGAAATTAAAAGGAAAACTAAAATAGAATAATAAAATAAAAGAGTAAGCATTGACCCTCCTTTCAATATACCAACAGAAATCCGTGGTACAATTAGCCAAACTATCCTGCATATATAAATAAAAATATCTTTTTCTCCTTTAAATGTTCTTTTCTAAGGAAACATAAACTCTTAAATTGTGCCTAATGGGAAAGTACAACTCTTCAGAAAGCATTGCTGTATCTTTGAAAACTTTATGGTTTTTTTCTTTTAATTTTTTACAATGCTTGTACAGAAGCTATTTTTGGAAAAGTGAAGGGCCATCACATTGCTGCTGGTACACCAAAAAAATATTTAAACTTATTGCAAATCTTTCCATAATTAATTTGTTTACTTTTTTGGGTTCTAGGAACCAAATGCAGGACTTGTACTTGCCAGTCAGGTACTTGTGCCTCTGCAGGCCCAGCCATGCATTTGTGTGAAGCAGAGTTTTCTGAACTGCCTTACGCTTGTACCTCTTCCACTGTTTGCATTTCTGTACATTTGTAGGTGCGCACTGCAGTATGCCTAAAGCTGTTTACAGTCCAGAACCTTAGGCTTCACTTCCTGCATACCCAGAGCTTCAAAGTCAGCAAACAGAGGAAGATTTGATAGAGTCTCCTCAAGTTATTCTGGAAAGACACCCAGCATGAATGTGCTTACCTGGATGTATTCTTCTACTGTCCCATGGTTATGCAAGACTCTTCACAGCCCCATATGAATAGCTCATTCTTTACTCTCCAAGATTCTTTAAGATTTTTGGCCAACTTTTAATTTGTTCCAGCCGTTAGCAGCAATTTAGAGAGCTGAAATGTTAATGTATGCTTACAGATTAATTCAGGCCAATGCCATGGAGCAAACTACGAGTTGCATCATGAGAACTGGGAGCCAGCTCATGTAGAGCTAGCTCTACATACAGCTTGTATGTAGAGGTTTTGAAGGAACGTCTAGGTCAAACAATGATAAAGTCCATGAAGGAGAGTTTAGAGACCTTGCGCCTCATTCTACCCTTCTAATCTGCCCCCATTCATGGTAGTGAATAGTTGATTTTATCTGTGACTTCAGGGCTGTTCTTGTCTAAGGATGGCATGAGCTTGGGAGAAGGCAATAGAAATAGAGCAAACTCTCCCAAAGTAATCTAATTTCCAGTGCTTTATTTTGGAGAAATACTCCTCAAATGGATAAAATGGTTGGATTAATTTTTAGAGCTCTTCAGAAAGCAGATTTTGACCATTTTTTACAAGTTGTTTTTAATTCACAAGAAATTGACTTAGAAAGGCTGCCATTCTGAAACTGAAAATACCTTACACAGATTTTAAAATTATACTTTTACAGACACTGTGAAAGTAAATCATGCATTCCCTGTTTATCCCTGGAGAACAATCCTGAGAAATTGGTATGAAGTATGATTCTATGATGGCTATCCATTGAGTCTTTTGTTCTAGATTTTCTTGTGTGAGAAGTGTTGAGTTAAGAACTGGAATAGATAGCTGTGTTTGGAAGTATTCCTGAAGAGGAGTATAAGTTGGGCTGAGGAAGTTCTTCTTTTCAGATCTCTGTGTCACATGGGGGTCCTTGCTGAAAATGTATGTCCCAGTGATTTGGTAAAGTTGGGGTGATGCATATAAAATGGATTGAAGAAATTCAGGTTTTTAGGCCCTCTCAAATCCTTTGTGGTGACATTGTACGTGATAGCTCCACCCTATTGTAATCTATACTCCATCAAAAAATATTGAATTTGCTCAGTCATTGATCTGGTCCACACTGTGTTCACACTTTTAAAGAACTCATGCAGGCGAAGGCATAAAGCAGCAAGACAAGAAAATTCTTGTTTTTGTTTATGCTTTTGTTTATAATGGCAAAGGGGTCAGGATAGGCCTAATGTTTTAATAGATTATTTTCTGTGCAGGGCATAATCACTAACATAATTCACTTTTATGCAAAAAAAAACAAACAAAAAACAACTTCTTAAGGGTACTTGTGGGGGAAATTTACAGTTATGGATCATTTTAATTGAATTACATCCTCAGAGCTTCAGTTTTGAGCTCTGAGTCTACAATCAGTAATTTGCAAGTAATCGATGGTATTTATTCAAATGCTCCTGGGTAAAGATAATGTGAAGAGAAAAACCCACTTACGTCTAGCCTAAAATTGTTTATTAAGCAAAAGAATACATCACTGTAAACTGGCTGATAAGAAAGATATAGAATCTGTTTATTTAACAATTTACTGAGTATTTTCATGAATACTTTGTAAATTGGTTCAATTATCGCTAAACTATAAAAGCGAACTTTCAAAGACAGCATTATTATCTTCTAAATATTTAATAGGTCAGATAATTTTCATCTGTCAGGGGATAATATTCTTATTGAAGATTCAATGCCCTTTGTAGAATGGAATTTCTGGGTATGTTGAAAATAATGTGTAATTTCCTTTTTTTATTGTTTCTACTAAAATAGGAAGCTGCAGCATCTTTACTATGCAAATTGGTAATGTCTGTGGAACACAAAAAGTCACACTATTCCTGAGACCAGGCATATTTTTTATAACATTTTCATGTGATATTTTTCTTTTAAAATATGTCTGAAATTTCATATTTCCCTAGTATCAGAACTCAAAAGAATTCTGAGCAACCCCATACTTTTGTCCAGAGCAAGTTAAGAATGTTTCTGCTGTTTTTCCTAGAAGAATTAACTCTGCATCTTTGAGTTTCTTCAGCCTCATGGTTGATAGCTGAAGTTGCCAAGAGTTGAAGATCAAATATTCTGGAAATTGTTACATTTCCTTTTCTCAGACATATTTTACATAGTGTCTTTCTGGAATTATTAATGGAATCAACCGCGAATGGTACATTGAAAAGCCTAGAGTGTAGCTGGTATGTACACGAGGAAGTTTATAGATTAAAACAATGTATAGAGTAAAATGTAGCAGCCTGGCTAAATGAAGCAATCAGAAGTTGCTCAGGCTTTACCTTGCTTACTCAGCAGGCTGTTCTAAACTGTTTTCTCCCCTTTCAACCTCAGAATAACCTGAAGTTCACCTCACTAAGCATAAGCATATTTGTTCACTGAAAAAAAAAGAAAACTAAGTCCACCTCACATTACTTCCAAATAGCTTTTTTTTTTTTTTTTTTTTTTCCAAAAGAAAGTTTCAGTTTATGAATCTCTTTTATACTCTGCCTTCTGGTTTCAGAGTAAACCTTCTCATCCTGGCATGGTGGTGCATGCTTGTTGCCCCAGCACTTGTGAGGCTGAGGAAGACCATCTTGAGTTTGAGGCCAGCTTAGCCTGCACAATAGGTTCAAGGTCAGCCTAAACTACATAGAAAGCTACTGTCTTAAAACAACAATCCAGAGTAAGCAGTCTCGTTTTTCCAGACTGTCTACATTTATGCCAGATACTTTGGTCTATTGCTTTTCTCTTCCTTTGTTACAGGTCATCCTTGTAATTTCATGTATTTTCTTTATTCTAAGATACTGCATCACCTGCTGTGGTGGTGCATGTGTTTAAGCCCTGCACTCAGGTGGATGAGGCAGGAGGATCTCTGCTATGTTCAGGCCAGCCTGAGCCACATGCCATATTCTCAAAAAACCTCATACAAAACAAAATAAAGTGAAATAAAGTATTCTCTATCAAAAATAATTGTACACAACAATAATATTACAGCATATTGTATCTGAAAAAGTTTGATAATATAAGTCAAATCAAATTAAATAAAAAATCCTCCATGGATAATCATACACAATGTTAATACTACAATGCATTGTACCTGATATATGTCTCATAATATGAGGGACAATAAAGCTGTAATGATAGCCGAAGCATTCTTATTGAGCACTGTTTACATTGCAGATACTGTGTTTTTACATGTATTCGCAATATTTCAATAATGAAAGCTACATTTTAAGGCTCACGTTATTGTGATCTCTGTTGGATATTGTCTGAATTATTTCTCAGCAAAATCAATGGGCTCAGTGCTCTATTTAGAGAAGACAACAGAATGAGACACCCAGGCCCCATCACTGGGCTCCTCATGACCCTCACATTCCTTCCCACATCACTTCCCCATATCCCTCCCGAGAAAAGGAAACGTTCATCAAATCCTACACTCACTGTCTTTGCCCTGGCACATAATCCATCTCGTCATCAAAATGGGTTATTCCTCATTTTTCAGAATCTGCTTCCTAACCCGTGGGCATAAGCCCTTCTGCTGACTATTCCCCACTCTATTCTTGGTAAGTTGCCTGTTGTGCTGGATAATTAATGACATCTGTTTGTGAAGCACCCTTTTGCTTTGAAGGTCCTGTCCAAACTCCAGGATATCTTTTCAGTTCTAGATATTTCTGTTCTTGTTCTACTCTTATGACTTCTTTTTTGCTCTTCTTTTATTATTACCATTTTTCCTAGACTGTTTCTGGACTCACAGAAATTTTCTGACAGCCTTTGGGTCCTAAACATCTATGACCATATAGCTGTAGATTACTCCTATGGTATCTCTAGGAGATCTGCTATGAAATTTTGAATATTTCTGTTATGGTTTGTGTATAGATGTCCTCCCACAGCCTCATGCAGTCATGGGGCAGCTTCGGGAATTTGTAATTTATTACTGTGGAAATGGGTGCTGCCTCTCCCCTGAGGCAGATGATTTGCATTTCAGTGTAAGGTAGGAAGAGAAGTTAGCTGTTTGAGCTTCAGCTAGCTCTCTCCCAGCACTCTTGCTCTCATCCTGCCACCATGGAAGGTTGCCCTCGGCCATGTGCCAGTCTGCCTTGGTGCCAGCTGAATATGGACTGAAACTTCCAGTAATTCTGAGCTGAATAAACCTTTCCTCCCTGCATTTTGAGTGTCCAGTATTTGTCTCAGCAAGGAGAGAAGAGTAACTAAGACAATTTCCTTCTTCATTTACCATTTTTAAAGCATGTTGACAAACCATCGTAAATGTAGTGCTTGAACCCCTTTGATCTTTTTTTTTTAATTTTTTTATTGTATTTATTATTTTTATTCTTGTTTCAGAACCTTTGTTTGTTTATTCACTCATTTCTATGGCCGGCTCAGCCCACCCCAAGGGCAGGGCTGGCGCAGCATGTGGTGCCGGGGATCGAACCGCAGTCCCTGAAGCCACCCAAGCTTTCCCAAGCAGGGGTTTTAGACCACTGAGCCATCCCGCCGGGCCCCTGAACCCCTTTGATCTTGCTTCTTGGCTTTCTTCTATCCAGAGCCATCAAATCCCTATCTACCCCCCTCCCACCAGATCCTCTGATTAGAACCACCTGAACCTGCTGCTTGAACTCACACTTTGCATATTCATTGCTTCACTTCAGGCTTCCCTTACACTTTTATTAATGCTAGACATCACTTTCTTCTAGAAGAGCAGGGCCAGGGAGATAGTTCAGTAAAATAATTGCTTGCCTGGCAAATGCAAGGTCCTGAGTTTGATCTGGCAACACCAATAAATAAATAAATAAACAAACAAATAAATAAATAAAATAGAAGAGCAAATTCTCCTTAATTTACATTATGCAAAATGCCAGGCTTATGTAAGCCACTGCTATGGGACAGTGGAACACTAAAATAATGGAAAAGTTTATTTGAATATCTTCATTTGCCTTTGGATGCTAGGAGATTTGGTATATACTTTCCCACTACTGCAGTGTTTCAGAATTCTCCTGTAAAGTTACTGTGAAAATATCATTTGTTCATATATTAAAACAAATAGCTTTTCAAACAGATGACTTCCACAGTACTCTAATTGGTTAACTTAATTTGTCTCATAGTGTATATGTTCTGCTATGTCATGCACTAGAAATACACATTAAATTGCTTAGATGCAAATCTTAAGAAAATATAAAATAGTGACAAATATAGAATAAGAAAAGAGAATATATATATATATATATATATATATATATATATATATATATATGCCTACTGGAAAAAATGAAAGGATATGTAAGTATCTGAAAGTTTTTTTAAGGAGTAGATTTTGGATCACAATGATAGGAAAAAAAATCAGACTATACCAGCTGTATAAATTTCCAAGCAACATACTGACAAATTTTGATAGCTCTAGATAAGAGATTGATTGACTGATTGATTTGATTTGGGAGGATGAGGTCTCCGTGTGTAATTCCGGCTGGACTTGAACTCACTTCATCGTGCAAACCTCCTGTCTCAGTCTGCAGAGTGCTGGGATTACCGATGTTTCCCACCATACACGAATACTAGATATGTGATTTAAACCAAAGAGAAAGCACGGTACTGATTCTATCTTGCTCAGTAAGAGTATATGTTATCGCTATACCGGCAAATATAAACACTGACTAAACAGAAAGCAATACCCAGGAAAGTTAATTTATTTAAAAGCAGTTCTCTTTACTGTTGTTAATATTCTTTCTATCTCAGTGCAAGACTTTATTAACTGGTTGACAAGGAAAGTCTACTAAAGATCTGACTTTGCGTGTTTTTGCTAAAAATCCATTTCTCCTGATGCTTGTGTGGATTATCCCGCCTACCGTACTATACTACGGGTGTCCAGTCACTGACAGATGGCCAGCTGCTTCCTCCTCACTAGAAATGAATAAACAACACCTGCTCTGAAGAAGAAAGAAGGTTGACACATATCTTTCAGATAGTTGAACTTTCAAAAGGAAAATTGAAACTGGCCATTGAACATTTTGTAATTTAAGTGACAAGACAACAACTTAGCTGTGTTAATTGGAATGAAGCAATAGTAGTCTTGGGTTACTTTTCTCAGGCTAACAAGGTAATTGAGAGATAAGAAAAGTGTAGCCTTGACCTCAATATTCTAAGTGATAATTGAACGGATTGCTTACGTTTGTAAATTTACTCTACCCAAATAAGAAGTAGATGTGGTTGAAGCCCTGGATACATGTTTGTTTGTTGTGTTTTTTTTAAATGTCATATGCTCATTCACATCCAGATTTAAACATTTTCCATCCTGATTTTAGGAGAGAAATCTTTCATATCAAATTGTCTCGGTGCTGTTCATTCATTCATTAAGTCAATAAAAACGCACATATATCATCTACTGGCAAGCAGAACTGGATACAATAAGAACTGCCTTAAAAATCATTTTTTTTTTTTGTTTTGTTTAAAGGGAATACAGGGGTTGGCCAGAGAGCTCAGAGGATTAAAGCACCTGCTTAGGAAGATGCAGTAGTCTGGAGTTGAACCCTTGGCTTTCGGTGCTGGCCCTGACCCTCTGCCTGCACCCCACCCGCACCCCGGTGTGCCTGGCAGGCTGAAAAACAGGAGGATCACTGGAGTCTGATCTGTATAGTGAGAGAACGTGGAGCCCCTGTACTGACTGAGTACAGAGAGAGAGAGAGAGAGAGACAGAGAGATAGAGAGAGAGAGACAGAGAGATAGAGAGAGAGACAGAGAATACAAGAGAGTAAATGATGTTTTCAAAGGAGCAGTTAATGCTTAATGTTTTTGTTTGTCTTTTTTTATTTTGAATTTCTTACCACTTTTTTTGTTATTGTTTTGTTTTGTTTTATCTTTAAGCCAGTGGTGCACGTTTATATCTGGTAATTTGAAGATAACATCATGAAAAAACAGCAAACATTGCTTAATTCCTATTACTTTATTTAGTGAAACTTTGTATAGCCTCTAATGTTATTTTTTTTCTATCACTATTTTGAATTGTTTTTAAAAAATAATAACAGAAAAAATAGAACGTTAGAAATTATACAGAATTTTGCTAAACAAAATCATAGGAATTCAACAATGCTTAATGTATTGCATAACGTTGTCTTCAGATTAGTTTAGATTACCAGATACAAGCATGCAAATTTGGTAAATTTTAAAAAAAAGTTATAAGAAATTAAAAAGGAGGGCCAGCCTGATAGCTCTGCGGACACAAGTGCCTGCTTAGGCAGAGTGCAGTGCTTGGGGTTTCATCCCCAGCTTGCTTTGCCAGCTCGGCAGGCTGAACACACTGAGACAGCGATTGAGACTGGACGTGGTGGCACTGCCTCTAATTCCAGCACTTGGGAGGCTGAAAACAGGAGAAACATCGTGAGCCCAATCTACATAGTGAAACCCTGTAGACACTGTAGACCCTGTCCTAAATATAGGAGGAAGAAAAACAAAAAGAAATTAATAGGGAGAAGAAAAATAATTAAGCATTCTAACTGGCAAGACATTTCACTTATTTAGATTGGCTGTCTCCTATAACACTAACCCAGCATTGGTGACATTACTCTTCAGAGGTCAGTATTAGTGATCCTTCCTAGAGTGCCAGTTACTGGAGACCCCTGCAGTGGATTCAAATCTCTTGCTCAGATTACAGTGCATGATATAAAAGAAAAGAAAGAGAAAGTACAGGGGTGCACAGCAGGGATTTGGGATCAGCACTTGCTCTGTAGGAACCAAAGGCCACCCACAAGGCTCCCAGACCCTTGGTATGTACTCATCACATGGGAGTCAAGAACAATGGGTGGAAGGCATTCCATGTTTGCAGGAACCATAATGGCAGCTAGACTACAGGGGGCAAGGTGGATCAAAATATTCTTGCAAGGACAAATACAAGGACTAGAGTTTTCCCAGAAGCCTTGTCATCTTTAGCAGGTCTTATCTTGCCCTGCATACACCACAGCACTTATTAGCCCTAGGCTTTCCAGCTGTGACCAGAGGAAAATGAAGTTTCCACATTCCAAATGGGCTGGACAAGGAGATCTTAGGACAGATACATCAGTCCACATTTCCTAGTCCCAACAGGTCTGAGACCTGTAGATCTAGTTCTGAAACCTGGCGATCTGAACCTAGCTATCCAGTTCTGCTATGGTGGTCTCATGATGCCTTCCCAAACCAATGCATTTCTTTCTTCCTGTTGTGCCATCCTTCTCATGGGTCTGTGTTTCTGACAGCTACAAAATAGCAGATTTATCCTCCTACATTATTTCCAGGATCCAGGGAACAGGGAGAGGGGAAAGTCAGCAAGCAAATGGCATGGAACAGCTGCGATTTTTCTTTCCTCATAACGATGATGAGGAGATGGGCAGCCACATATCATTGGCACAGGTCGATTTAATCATAGCACCTGTGCTTGGTAACAAGAAACCAGGGAAATCAAGAATTTAGCCAGATGCATTGCTGTCCCAAGACATGATACTGTAACAAGGAAATAAGAGGCAAATTAATACTAGTTGGTCACTCAGTGTTTCTACCTTTGCATATGTGACCTCCTTCCCCCCCCCAAAAAAAAAGAACAATCCTATGAAGTAAAAAAAAAAAAATATATATATATATATATATATGTGTGTGTATATATATATATATATATATATATGAAAATGATACATAATAGCTAATAGAGGGATAATGACAAGATAAATTTCTACATATACAATATAAAGTTATTGTAAAATAGGGTGATTTTTAGATATTTAAGGGCCTTATTCCAAAACGTATCTTGTTCAGGTAAATTGAACAGATTGAGATTCAAGGCCATAAAATTAATGCAGATTAACCATTATGAGGGCCATAGCTATAGCTGTGAAGAGATGTCTCTCAGGAAAGAGAACAAGTGAGAGAAATCAGCCTGAGGAGAGAAAGACAGAAAGCTTGTTCTCAGAAGCAGAACTTGCGTTGCCTGAAACGCACTTGATCTCCGAGTGTTCGCTGAGCGCAAGACTTAGGAAAGTTATTTAGGCTGGAGACACCAGCATCAGCACTGGTTTTACAACACAGCTCAGTTGGAAAGGTCACTCCAAAGCAGCTCAAGAATTAGTAAGTAGAGACAAGAAGAAAACTGAAAGATAATATTTGAGAGATGCCTGGGAAGTCACCTAGTATTAGAAATAGCAATAAGTAAGCATGGTCAGAGCAATAGAATAAAACATGCACAAAGTAATACCCTGACTATGCATGGAACAGGCAATTCTTGAAGGAGGTGGAGAGAAAGAGGGTCTGTTAAAAAGTGTCAAATGCTAGCTTCTATATGATTAGATAAAAAAAAAATGTTCTTTGAAGGGCCAGAGATATAGCTCAGTGGGCTAGGTGCCTGCTTAGGTAAGTGCAGGGACCAAGATTTGATCTCCAGTCCTTCATGCTATGGCAGCCCTGCCCCTGGGACATGCTGAGTCAAAGAACTGGTCTGGGCACGGTGGCACATGCCTGTAATCCCAGCACGGGGAAGACTGAAGACAGGAGGATCACCTTGAGTCCAAGCTGTGGGGTGAGAACCTGTAAGAAATACATAAAAAAGGAGTTATTTGAAATTCAACATCACATAAGCATAAATGTGTCTAAGTAAAGAGGCTTAGTGAGATTAAATGGAAAGAAAGCAAATAGCACTGTAATGTTTGGAAATAAGAAGCTGCCTCTTGTGGAAATTTAGAAGGAGAAATTAGGAGGAAAGAGAGAAGACAAGAGGCAGAAGTTTTGCTGGGCATAGTGGCACATGCCTGTAATCCCAGCACTTGGGAGGCTGAGGCAGGAGGATCAATGTGAGTTCGAGACCAGCCTGGGCTACAAAAGTGAGCTCAAGGCTAGCCTGAACTGCAGTGAGACCCTGTCTCAAAAAGACAAAAATAAATAAATAAATAAATAAATAAATAAATAAATAAATAAATAAATAAATAAATAAAAATAAAACACAAAAAACAAAGAAATAAATGAATAAAGAGGTAGAAGTTTATCCTTAAATTCTAACAAGTGTGAACAGCTAGGAGCATAGTATAAGATGAGGAAAAAACTAGCAGACAAAGTGCTTCATGAAAAGTGATATGAAGAAATCACACGTTTAACAAAAGATTATCCCAGATAGAGAGCTTTCATAGAAATGCACTTACACCTTTTTGTATGATAGGTGTTATACTATTGATTTTTACACTAACATCCATTTCTCATAAAAACTGCCTACCACAAACAAAATATTGAGTTGATGGTTTTAAGTGCATGTATCCAAAACTAAATAGATAATACATTTGTTTGGCAAGTACATAAGGAGAAACATCCTTATCATGAAATACCAACATGAGAGATTCTTAATATTTATTTCAAATAACATTATTTCTATTTTATTTTTCTTCATCAATGTCCCCACTTTTTCCAGAAAGTAAAGATACATAAAGAAGATAAATTTGGGGGCCCGGCGGGATGGTTCAGTGGTCCAAAGCACCTTCTTGGGAAAGCTTGGGTGGCTTTAGGGACCGCGGTTCGATCCCGGCACCACATGCTGCGCCAGCCCTGCCCTCGGGGTGGGCTGAGCCAGCCACAAAAATGAGTGAATAAACAAAGGTTCTGAAACCCAGGCGTGGTGGCGCAAGCCTGTAATCCCAGCACTTGGGAGGCTGAGGCAGGAGGATCAGTGCGAGTTCGTGACCACGTGACCAGCCTGGGCTACCAAAGTAAGCTCAAGGCCAGCCTGAACTGCATAATGAGACCCTTTCTCAAAAAGACAAAAAAATAAATAAATAAATAAAATAAATAAATAAATAAAATAAAAAATTCTAAAAAAAAAAGAAGAAGAAGATAAATTTGTATGTCTAGATTGGTTTAAAATTTGCTTTTAAAAAATCTTTTTATTTATGTAATTATTTGTTACAGGATCTTGTTATGCAGCTAAGACTCCTAGCGATCCTCATGTCTCAATCTCTCTAGCCCTGGTATTGCAGGTGTGCACTGCCCTGCCCAGTTTTGGTAGCTAAAACAGTGCCCAAGGTTCCAGGTCAGACACAGTATTCAATCATTGAGTTAAAAGTTGGGTCCTTGTGCATGCAAGGCAGACACTTAGAACACTGAGCCATCTTCCCAGCCCTGGACTGGTTTTAGATAACATTCAAATTTCAATATTTTGAATATGAACATGTTCCTATAGTCACAAAGTTTTATTTGATATTTGTCATCAGCATTTGCTTATGCTTCAACTTGTGTGTATTTTTAGTTGAAATTCAAATAAAATAACTCTAAGTATATACCATATAATCATTTACAACAGTATTATCTGAAAAATATATGCCTATTTGTTATTAAATATTTTTACAAATAGTGCTGAAGCTAATGTTTTTGTTACTAAGCTTCTTTCAGACATGGCTTTCTTTCACCAACCTGTTAAATATGACGTATTGGGCATATTTTAAAACTCACTGTTCATCTTTACAAGTGCACACAATTTACTAACAGGCAATGGAGTTCAGGATGGAGTTAATAACTTGCTTTAATCGTGTGACCTGTGTACCCTATTGAGTTCAATTATCTGTGTGAAATGTGAGGGCCACATTGGGTACTTCATAGCAGTGTTATGTGCAAGTAATCAGAAATGCAATCTTTGCTACCATGTTAAGTCTAAAAATAGAAGTCTTACACATGGGATTGCTGACATTATTGAATTTCTCAGGAGAAACTGAGGGTATTCTTGAGATCAATGCAGTAAGATAGTTCAAGTAAATGATCTTTATGAGGAACTATAGGAAAGATACTTGCCAATGAATAGGATGATAAAGAAGGAGTCTGTTAAGGCCATCTATGAGGACCATTTGCATAGAAAATGTTTTGCAGGGCCAGCCAGATAGCTCAGCAGACTAAAGTACCTGCTTAGGCAGGCGCAGGAGCCAGGATTCCATCCCTGGCCTGCTGTGCTAGCCCTGACCCTGGGGCATGCTGAGACAGAGATTGAAACTGAGGTGGTGCTGCACACCTCTAATCCTAGCACTTGGGAGGCTGAAAATAGGAGGATCACTACAAGTCTGATCTATATAGTGAGACCCTGTAGACTCTATACTAAATACACTAAAAAAAAGTATTTTGCTGTTATCCTAATGAGTAAATAAACATTAAAAGCAATGGGAAAAGTAGCTCTTCGTAATGCTTTGGCTCTGGACAATCACTTATGATCATACTGCATCACAAGGAAAAGCCTCAAATCAGTTTCCATTGTTTAGCTTAGTTTAGTTTTTAACATAGATCCTGAGTTTTTTTTCTGAAAGTACTCATTTACCTGGAGGACTTGTGGTTACAAATAATAGGATTTAGTAAGTCCTTCCTACTTCAGCAAGGTGAGTGTACGGATGCAGCCTGCTTCCTTTTCTGCTCTGTTTCACACACAGCGCTGTTGAGGAATTCTCAACTTGTGTGGGGTGCACACACACACACACACACACACACACACACACACACACATGTGCACAGATTTTACCTTAGGTCTTCCCTTGACATCTGATTCCTTGCCCCAGCTCTGTCTTCCACACCAAGAAGAGGAACAGGAAATATTCCCCTGGGGCTCCTTTCCTTTATGCATCTCTGCCTGCCCATTGTTTTCTCCAGAGAAGGTGAAAGTTAAACAGAGTGACCCCAAATAAGTTGTTTCTAGACTAATAATGGTTCTATACTGAAGGTTCTCCCTGGAATGCTGTGAATAATCTCTTTGAGAAAGAACAAAGGACAGACATGTTATTAGTGAAAATTTAAATTTCTCTCTCCATCTCTGTCCCATTTCCAAGTCTTTACTGATCTTGCTACAAATAAGAATGCTCTGTGTTTTTAGAAATAGAGACTACATGAATGCACAACAGTTAGCTCTCTATGTAAATCTACACAGAACACAGTGCTCGGAATACAGGCAGACCCTTCTGGATAGAGGCAGGCACATTTTTCTCAGGTTTGCATTACCTAGGTCTATTCTCTCTTTTGAATGAGAAAGGGGAAGTAGAATAGAAATGCCAGAAATGGGGAATAATTTTTAAGTTGTATTATTTTAATGCATTTAGGACAGGGGATAAAGGGTCTATATTTTCCCACTAACATAGATCAGACTCAGTGGTTGTCCTGTTTTCAGCCTCCCAAAATGCTGGGATTACACGTGAGAGCCACCACACACAGTCTCAATTGCCATCTCAATGCGTCTAAGTGGCGGGGGCGACGATTTGTGTGTGGAGGGTGGGCACGCAGGGGACTGAACCCCAGCTGCTGTGCTCTGCCTAAACAGGCTCTTTAGTTAGCTGAGCTACCAGGCTGCTGCTTAAGTTGTAAAATTGTCATACAGTTCTACAAGTCTGAATAAATGCTTAATCATATAATTACCATCAGTATTAAGGTATGGAAATATTCCAGAAATTCACAATTTTACTTCAATATATCTCTTTTTATTTGGACCCCAGAGAAGGTTCTCCTACTCTGTTGATAATTAAGCTGTTCTCAGTTCTCAGCACAGTCAATTCTTTTTCTGAAATAGGGCTAGCTGCCTTTGGAGACCAGCATGTTCTCTGTATTTGATATTGGTCCCTGCTGTTGTGTAATCAATAGTTTATTTCCTTATCACTGCCTAATATTTTCATGCAAATTATAGATTGCTGATCATCTTCCCAATTGGACAGCAGAACCTTTTCAGTTATTGTGAGCTGAGCTGTGTCCTTGCAAAATTCATCTGTTAAAGTCCTAACCCCTAGAATCTCACAATGCACTTAAATTAAATGAGATACTGAGAGTGGATCTAATCCAGTGAGACTGCCTATAAGAAAAGGAGATTAGGACACAGGCATGCAAAGGTGGAAAACTAGGCAAGGTAGAAGCCTCACAGTGTAGCAGCTCTACTGATAACTTAAACTTTAATTTCTAGCATTATGACCCAAGGGAATGTGAACACCTGTTACATACACCATGTAGTCTGTGTGCTTTGTTATGATAGCCTCAGAAAACTAACATATGGTTTATTGCTCTTGAGTAAAACTGCTATACACATGCATGATCAAGTTATGAAAATATAAGTGTACATGTCCCTGGAAAATATCAGGATGCAGGATTGTTGAATGTAAGAGTAAGATAAGTTAAACATTATAAGGAACTACTTAAGTTTTCCACAGTGCTTTCATGATTTATTATCATCCCAATATTTATCCTATCCTTAATATTTCCATTGCATTATTTTGTATACTAATAGTATACAACTGGATCTCTTTCTAGTCTAATTTGCCTTTTCGAAAGACTGATGATATTGAGTCTTTTGTCATCAATATTTATTTTTATTGAAATATCTAATCCTTTGCCTGTTCTATTGTGTGATTGCTTCTTTATGTTGGACTTTGAGAATATGATATATTCATAGTACAATTTTTATCATTGTAGTATAAGTGTGATTAGTAAATATTTCTCCTAGCTGGTGGTTTGTTCATGTTTAAACAACATCTCTCTTTAAGAAAATATTTTGGGCTTCAGTGAATTCTACTTTTTCATTTTTTCTTTCCTCTTATGAATTGATTTCTGCTTTGCATTGGAGAAGTTTTAAGACTAATCCTAAGCTTTTAAAGGTTTCTGTCCTGTTTCTTTGTGAGCTCATGTTTCCTTTTGAAGTAATTTTCATGTGGATATATAGCAGTGGTTTTCAACCTGTGGGTTGTGACCCTAGTGGGGGTCGAATGACCAAAACACAGGGGTCACCTAAAGCAATTCTGAATCATAACTGTAGCAAAATTATACTTCTGAGGTAGCCACCAAAATTATTTTTTGGTTTGGGGTCGCCGCAACATGAGGAACTGCATTGCAGGGTCATGGCATTACAAAGGTTGAGAGCCTAATTAGTCCAAACTGAAATTTGTCTCTTGGCAGATAGAGATGTGCAATGTTTCTAGTATCACTTGTCAGTGAGGCCTTGCTCACTGAGCTCTCTTTATAGTTTATTCAGAAATTAGTTGATGGGCCAGGGAGATAGTTCAGTAGCTGAAGTACCTGCCTGGTCAGTGCAAGGACCCAGGCTCAATCCCCAGTACCATGAGCCCTGCATGGCCCATGCTGAGCTGATCACTAAAAGGGGACATTTTGGTGTTCATCTGTAATCCCAGCACTGGGGAGTCTGAGACAGGAGGATCACTATGAGTGCATGCTGTGTACTGAGACCCTGTACCAAATAAAAAAATAAATAAAAATCAGTTGGCCGCATTTTTGTGCCTTCTTGTGGTGTTTCTATTACGTTCCATTGATAATTGTACCTATTTTTTTTTTTGCAATAGTATACTGTCTTGATTGATGTATCCATACAATAACTCTTAAAACTATATATGATTACTCAATCTTCATTTTTATTTTCAAAAATCTGTTAGCTCTAGTATTTCTTTACTTCTCTATGAATTTCAGAATCAAGATTTTGATACTTACTGGAAAAAATTGCTAGGATTTTCATTTGTGATCCATTGAATTTATAGGTGTATTTGGGAAGAAGTGATATAAGAATATTGAACTTTTGCAATCCATGAACACAGTATATATCTCTATTTATTAAAACTTTTGATATTTTTCAACACTGATTTTCATTTTTTTGTTTTATAAGCTGAGGGACTGACCCCAGGGCCTCACAAATGTTGCACAAGTCTTTACTTCTCAGCATTCTTTGTGAGCTGTTAAAAGACCAATTCTAGACACATTTTGATAAATCTATGTATAAGCACAACATATGAAATGTAATTCTGTGAAGATTGTTTTTACTTCCATTTTTGTTTCCAAGTTTTCATCATTAAGACATAAAATGTGATAGGTTTGTATATTGGATTTGTATACTGCACTATTTCTAAATTCACATGTTAGATTGAAGGTTTTTAGAATATATTATGTAAATTATTTCATTTTGGAAATAGAAACTATTTTATTTCTTCTCAACTGTTAGTCAATTAACTAAATAAATTTATTTGTATTTATAATCAGCTAGGAACTTCAGTCTGAAGTCGGATATAGTGGGAAAGAATAGACCTCCTTGCTTTAGGGAGATTCAGCTATTCATTATTAAGTGCAGTTCTGTGGTAGCTAATGCAGTTGCATATTTGTATTTGCTCTTTATAATGTTAATCAAGCTACTTGCATTCCTAAAGAATAAATGTTGAATATTGTTAAGTGCATCTATAATAACATGGCACTTCTTCATGTGTCTATAAATACTGAGAATTACATTCATTGATCTTTGAATATTTAACTAACTTTGCATTCCTGATATAAATATATGGTTGCATTATTTATTTTAACTTGTTCAGATTTAATTTCTTAGTATTTCACTAACTTTTTTTTCACATATGTTCCTATAGCATATGAACATTTTCTTTCTCTTTTAATGTCTTTGTGTCTTTCTAGGTTTTTGGTGGCTGTGCATGTTGACACTTTGCTGATGTTGACACTGTGGCAGTGTGGCTCAGAATTACGCATGGCTTTTAAGACATGTCTGGGCAGGAAAAAAAAAAATCAAGGACATTATTTCTAGCCTTCGTTCCCTTTCAGAAGGCCACATGTTTGCTTTGTTGGATAAAATTATTTTCTTTTGGGAGTCTGGCCTGCCCTGAGTTCAAAAGTGGGAGGAAAAAAGAAAGCTGTTAAACTCATCCTTGCTATAGGTCGTTATTCATTTGGAGAACTTGCTACAATCTGCCCACTGCAGATTAGTTTTAAGAGTCCTCAGGCATGGCACTTTCTGTCAGACTTGTGCTTCAGT
This sequence comes from Myocastor coypus, assembly GCA_004027025.1. Lineage (NCBI taxonomy): Eukaryota > Metazoa > Chordata > Mammalia > Rodentia > Myocastoridae > Myocastor > Myocastor coypus. The sequence goes on along the minus strand of PVJA010007360.1, from coordinate 29,122 downwards.
CAGTAGTAGAGAGGCTCATGGTTCATTTTGGTGGGCCCTAAACTCTAAATTTACATTTTTTTTCTTTTTAGATCTGTAGATCCATAACAAATAGGACAGTTCTAGCGTTTTTAATTCTTTTAATCCAAAATGACAGATAAGGCTTTAAGTTTTTTATTCATTGTAAACTTCTATAACCTCGACATTTGGCATTGACAATATTATTTTAGTTAGAGCAATAGTGATAGGGGCTGAATACTTTCTCCCATACTTTTTTTTAAAAAAATTATTTCTTCTTAGTATACTTTTATAGGGCAGAATGTTTACATTGTCTGGACAACTGGTTCATATACTTAGTGATCTGTATTCCTTTTTCTCATCCTGTTTCCTGTTCCTCCCTCCCCTTTGTATTCATGTCTTGGTTTCCTTCATTTGTGTTGGTTTGTGTTAATGATAAGTCTTGCATTTCTTGTGAGAAGCCGGTATTTGTGTACAACACATTTTAATTTATCTTTCATCCTCTTTTCCCTCATCTCTTGATCTTCTGCCCTCCAACAACTATCTCTGCACTGCCTGTTACATGTCATTGATTCTGCTCTTTATTTATACTTCAGTTTTGTCATTAAGGAAAACTATATGATATTTAAACTCTTGTATCTTCTTTGCATAAGTTAGCATGATGACAACCATTTTCTTACAAATGGCGCAAGTTTTTCTTTACTTATGGCAATGTAGTGCTCTGCTGTGTACATATAACACATTTTCTTTATCCACTTGTTTGCTGATGGATACATATGACATGTTCAAGACTTAGCTATAACAAATTGAGCTTCAATAAACATGGTTATACATGTTTTACTGTGCTATGTACTACGTCTCTTTGATTATTCTTCAAAGAGATCAAGCAAAAGGATAGCTGTGTCAAGTAAAATTTTTAGTTTCAGTTTTTAAGGAATTCCCATACTGATTTCCAAAGATGCATGATTTTACATTCCCACCAACAGTGTAGAAGAGATCCCTTTCTCCTCACAGCCTTGTCCAGAGTTGTTATTGAATGTGTTTTAATGGTGCTGTTCTTTTAGGAGTAAGATAGAATATCAATGTTTGTTTACATTTTTCTAATGGCTAGTGATGTTGAACATTTTTTTCCCGTATTTACTGTCCAATTGTTACTACTTCTTCAGAAAAATGTCCATTCATTTCAATTGCACCTTTTTTGATTGGGTCTTACTATTGTGAAGTTTTAACTCTTTTTGTTCTTTTATATATTCTAGATGTTAGTCCTGTCTTAGATATAGCTGCCAAATGTTTTACGTTCTTTAGGTGTCCTTTCCCTCTGTTGTTTTTTATTTTTCTGTGCCAAAAGATACTTTTAAAATTTGATTTGATCTGATTTAACTGTCCTACAACTTTATAAGAAAAATGGGCACCTTCTTTGAATTTAAATTTCAGAAAAAAATTGATATTTTTCATTAATTCAAAAGCATTACTCCCTGGAGGATTTATTGGTGTATATCTATCTAAGCTGAAGAGTCCTCAATACCAGGAGAAATAGTAGGGAAACACTGAGCTGATATTTGCGTAAGACGGGTTCCTAGCAGGTGCCAATATGCATGGTTTTAATCATAAGTATTGTCGTTCCATGTTTAAATCTGTGTATCAGAACAGAATTTACAGGTGATGTCAGTTATAGGAAAACTGGCCAATCAGGTAATAAATGAGGGTGTTGAAACACTGAACAAAATGAAGCTACTATAGTTACTCTCCACAAGAAAATGTGACGATTTATGTTTCTGTCCACTAGTTTATGGCCATAACTTCTTTAAAGGAAACAAGAAGTAAATTCATCCATGGCTGGCATTGTGGCAGAGGGCATGGTGGAGCTACGATGTTTAGTTTATGGTGGCCAGGAAGAAGAGCAGGGGCATAGTACCAGAGAGAAATGAACCAGAGACCAGATATAGCCTTCAAGGTCATGCCTCCATGACCCCCAAGGACATCCAAAGGTGTTATTCATTTTAACAAATGTAAATGTAAGTATTGTCCATATTATTGAATACATTTCCATTAGGACTTATTTATATGGAAAAGTCCCTTTTTTCTTTTCTGCTTTATTGTAGTGGCTTCTAGGATGTCACTCACATTTTTCTAGGGATTGCTCTTGAGCTGTTGAGTTTACTGACAAGGTGAGCAAACATGTTTATCAGGGATAGGGTGGGAGCTCTGACATGAATTGCCATCTCACCTCATGGTCATTTATGATGATGCTCTAGTTCCCTCTGCTATTTGATGAGGAGACATTATCGAAGTGATTGCTCCATTATCTGTCACTCAAGTCTGGCTCATCCTTGGCTATGAATGGCTCCCCTACCCTTACTGGATGAAGCATGCCATTGTCAGGAGTATTTCTGTGGCTCTGGCCTCTGTTCTGGTTCCCTTCATTCTAGCTAAGTCACTGTGACAATCTTATCTACTCGTAGACTTCAGGAAAGCTGTCGCATCTTCTTGGTTGGTGTCAACCTCCTTTTCTTTCATTCATGAAATATCTATGGTTTCCTTTTCATTGGGCCAAATGGGAGCATCTTTTCTGAAAGGAATGCTGACATGTGGTGAAAGCACCAAATCTATTTGCTTCTAAAGTGATAATGCAGAAACAATTTTAGAATTGGAGTGAGATAAGGTTATTTTCATCCCTTACTTTGTTTAATAATCAAATTAAGGCCATAGAAAAAATAAATTCCACTTGGATCTTTGTTAAATGTACAAGAAGCCCATTGGCAGCAGCAGTATTCTAAATATAATGTGATCTACAGAGATTTAGTTTAGCTGTTCTACAGTTTCACAAATGAGATTAAGTACCAATCATTCTTGTATTCACTTTCAAAAGGAAATTATAGCTAAGACTGGAAACTTGAGTATTTGGAAGTGCTTTATGTTTTAGGGGTGACAATGTATCTTATTCTCAAAGTGGGGCTTCCCCTGTTCTAATAACCATGTTTCTTTGATCTGTTGGCCTTTTAGCTTTGAGCAGCCACAGACTTCTTGGTCGCTTAGGATCCTGGAAGCCTGAAGCATCTAAATCAACTCTGCTTTCGCTGTTGCTTAGTACAGAGAGGTGTGAAAATAAATCCAGCTCTGCCTCCGCTAGCTTCAGCCTGCTAGAGCTTAATTAGGTGCTTATCCTCACATCTAGAACATTCTCCCTCCACGTGGCTTAATGCGCAGATCACCACATTTGCTTTTGCTCATTATTCCTCCAATTTATCAAAGCTTCTCCATCAATAAGGCCATGTAACCAGCTTGCTCATTGCAAACTCTCCTTCCGGTCTGAGCACCGAGTGGCATACACTGCCTCTTTTGCAGTTTGGTATTGATATGTTGCCTCCAGAGTTTGCTTCTGATCTTCTAATCCACAGGTCATGTTAATTTCATGTTTAGAAATCTATCATTTTTCACATTTGTTCTAAAAAAAGGCAAGCCTTGTTCCTTACCATCTTCAGAATGTTTCAAACGTATTGGCAAGAAAAAAATGCATTTAACAGGATTCAAATTATTCTTATTCTGATTTTGCATACTGAAAATGCAAAATATACAGAAAGTATATGTTCCTAAATAAAGACTATGTATGACAAACCCACAGGCAATATAGTAAGTGGGAAAAAGCTAGGCTAATTTCCTTCATCTGGAATAAACCAGGATTTTCATTCTCACCACTCTAACTCAGTCAAGTACCAGAAATTTTAAGCAGAGCAATTAGTAAGGAGAAGGAAATAATAAAGCAGACACATGAAATGATTACAATCTTCATCATATAGACAGTCTAGATTTGACCAAAGGATTTATGATAATGAATAAATAAATCAGGATAAATTTATTTTTCAAAAAATTGAAAAATGAAAAATATTTATACAAATATCAATAGCATCTTATACTCCATTAGCAAACTTGCTGAAAAAGAAGTCATGAAAGAAGTTCCATGTGCTACACACACGCACACACACACACACACACACACACCCCTTCCAAAACCCGCAGGAATAAATATAACCAAGGAAGTATAAAACTTCTACATTGACTACTACAAACATTAATTAAAGATATTGAAAGAGACACACTTACAAATACAAACACACAAAAGTACATACACTCACTAACTAGAAAGACCTCTCACTTGCATGAATCATAAGAGTTACCATTGTTAAAATGTTGATAGTATATAAAGTCAGTTAAATGGATCCATCCTGCCTCCACGAGCTTCAGCCCGGGGTGGAAAGAGTCGATATAATCACCAATAATTTTCTTTTCAGAACTAGATGAAAACAATTATAAAAACAGTAGAGAAGCAAAAAGTATGCTAAATAGCCAAAGAAAACTTGAAGAAGAAAAAAGAAAAACAGTTGAATAAATTATAATACTTGATTTCAGTGTTTATTATGGAGTAACAATTACCAAAACAGCACAGTTCTCTCATAAAAGCAGACATATAGACCACTGTAATGGAACAAAAGTATAAACATAAGACACAAAACTATAAAAATGCTAGAAGAAAACAAAGGAAATACCTCATGACATGGGTATAAGTAATTTTTTATAAGAAAAACTACTATGAAGACAAAAATATGCATTGTATTAATTATTGTGGCTGTCCTACTTTGTGTTTTGAAACTGTCTCATTGTTATTTCTTATTAAAAGTAATAAAATTATATAAAAAAGACATCTAAAACATAAGAGACTATAATAAAAGTTAGATTATGTGTGATTATGTCAAATGAAGCCAAGTAAAAAATCAATACAATAAGAAGCCTGCAGAATGGGAGAAAATTACTTCAACCAATTACCTGACAAAGGAATAATATGTAGAGTCCATAAGAAGCATTCTAAATTAAAATATTTTCAGTTAAAGTTAGCAAATGTCGGGCCCGGCGGGATGGCTCAGTGGCCTAAAGTGCCTGCTTGGGAAAGCTTGGGCAGCTTCAGGGACCTCGGTTCGATCCCCAGCACCACATGCTGTGCCAGCCTTGCCCTCGGGGTGGGCTGAGCCGGCCATGAAAATGAGTGAATAAACAAACAAAGGTTCTGAAACAAGAAAAAAATAAATAAATAAATAAAATTAAAAAAAAAAGTTAGCAAATGTTGTGGCCAATGAGATATCTCAGCCGACTAAAGAGCCTGCTTATGCAAGCGTAGACAAGTGCAGGGGCCACTTGTGCACCACATACTGCACCAGCCCCACCCCCAGGGTGGCCTAGACCAGCCAGAATCTTTACCTGAAGTGGCACATGCCTGTAATCCCAACACTGGGGAGGCTGAAAACAGGAGTATCATTATGAGTCTGAGCTGCATAGTAAGACCTTGTAACAACTAAATACATTCTTTAAAAATTAGCAAATATTGTACAGAGATATCTCAAAAGAAAAAAATTCAGATAGCTGACAAATATGTGAAAATTGTCACTATTATTAGACACCAAGGAAACCATTAAAACTTCACTCAAATATCATCTCACCTCAGTTGTATCAAACAAAAACCAAACAAACAAAATAAGTACTATGAGGATGTAAAGAAAGAAAACTCATACAAAATTTCCTTGGAATGAAAATTAATAGAGTCATGATAGAAAACACAATATAGATTTTCTAAAACCTAATGGCACATCTTCTAAATGACATAATACTTTTGGTTGTATAAACCTGAAGGAAATGAGATCAGATTAGTAAAGAGATATTGGCACTTTCATATTTATTACAGCACTATTTGAAATAGCCAAGAAATAGAATCAAGTTAGGCATCCACATGTGGGTGAAAAGAAAAAGAAAAATTGTATTACATGAAAGGTGCAATATTATTCAGTCATAAAAATATGAAACCCTGTCATTGCACAATAATGGGTAAAACTAAAGAATACCATATTGTATGAAATAAACCAGACACAGAGCAAGAAGTATTCCTTCTTCTCTCCCATACATGGGGGTTAACAAAACCAATGGAATAGCAGGGACTATGTATTTGGAAGGTGGAGGTGAGAGGTGATGAAGGAAATGTGAATAATGGAAATGTGCTCTCCTGGAATGAATGAGAGAAGCTCAAAGTCTCCAGTTATCAAAAAATGGTAAAGGGATGGAAATGTTGTTCCCCTGACTCAATTAATACATGCTGTGTTGATATCTTAAAATGTCACACTGTGAGGCAGGCGTGGTGGCGCATGCCTGTAGTCCCAGCACTTGGAAGGTGAGGCAGGGGCATCAGTTCAAGTTTGAGACCAGCCTGGGATACAGAAGTGAGCTCAAGGCCAGCCTGAACTGCATAGCGAGACCCTGTATCAAAAAGACAAAAAAAAAAAAAAAAATAGTCACACTATGACACTATGCCCTGTCTCTATGCCCAGGGGTTACATGTTAATAAAAAATAAAACCTAACAATAACCTCCAAAAGTGAAATAAATTATATATATATATATATGTATATGTAATATATAAAATTATATATATATATGTTATATATAACTATATACAATATAATATATGTATATATATTCTGATTAAGTTGATCTTTCAGAAGGAAACTTTTAATTCTAATGCTGGACTTGTTTAGATCGTCTGTGAGACTAACATGCCATTGTAATTATCACTTACTTGCAAATGACTGAGAATAAACAGTTGTCATCCTAGAACTTATTAGCACCTATAAATGCTTCCCAAATATGTGCATGTGCTAATTTGTAAATATGAAGATGTTTTTAGTTTGAAAATTTCAGCTTAGCAAATATCTGAAAGGAGCCAGCCAAATAGCTCAGGATATTAAAGCAGCTGCTTAGGCCGATGCAGCGGGTGGGGTTCGATCCCTGGTGTGCCATGCTGGCCCTGGGGTGCACTGAGACAGCAATTGAGACTGGGCATGGTGATGCACACCTGTAATCTAAGCTCTTGGGAGGCTGAAAATAGGCAGATCACTATGAGTCTGATCTACATAGTGAGACCCTATAGACCTTGTATGAAAGAAAGAAAGAAAGAAAGAAAGAAAGAAAGAAAGAAAGAAAGAAAGGAGGAAGGGAGGGAGAGAAGGAGGAAGGAAAGAAAGAAAGAAAGAAAGAAAGGAGGAAGGGAGGGAGAGAAGGAGGAAGGAAAGAAAGAAAGAAAGAAAGAAAGAAAAGAAAAGAAAATATCTGAATGGTCTTTAAGTTTGATGAACTCCACAATAGGAACACTTCCTATACCTAGCTTCCTAGAATTCTACAGATTGTCTGTAAAATATGAAAATAAAGAAGAGACATGGATTTGGGCTTTCTCTTCATGTTTATTACAGGTTTTATCAGGAGCCAGAGTCTCATTTATGTCATTTATGTCACCACGAATATATTTTACAAGTTTGGACTTGCAAGAATGTGCCAGAAATTGAGTGTCTTACGCATCCTTTTTGGAAAGCAACTATAATATGTAACACAGTGACCTTTTAGTGCTCATTTTGGTTGCTTGGTGGTTACACCTTTACATCGCAGCCAGACTGTAAACAAGAGGATAAAACTGCATATATAAAGGTCAGAAAAATTTAGTGACAAAATTTATGAGCTCCTGTATTTTTCTATGAATATAAAAATATTTAAATTTATACATTTGTTCTTAAAATATATAAGGGAAGTAGAAATATTTTAAAATTATTCAAAACATGAAGCATTAAATATTTAACTTTATTGTAAAAAAACCTAATTTATGTGTAATTCTTTTTGGAAATTCTGTTAGCTGAATCACTTTGAAAGTAATATTTTTAAAGGAAAGTTGTACTGGCTTTGGCTATAGTTACACTAATTGTGCTGGCAAATTCTCAAGATTTGGATTTTTATTATTTTGATCTTTCTTATATAGTTGATTGATAAATATTATTTATTTCCCACAATGAAAATGCCAAGCAATACAAATAAACACCCAAAGCAAGACATATTCATTAAATCTTAGCAATCTTTTAGTAGTTTACTGGAAATATCAGTGCTCCTGTCTAGCCTTGGAATAATGGAAAAGAAAGCTGTCTTCATTGAACAATTACTCTTTGAGCTCCAATTAATGGGAGAAGTGAAGGTAAGTAAAAATAGATGGTTAGTGCAATGATTATAAAAACTGTAGAGAAGTCTGCTATGACAGAGACTGTTGAGAAAGGTCCTCCTGTACTTGCAGTTCCACAGAGATACAGAAAAGGGCAATGCAAAAAAGCAGAACAAACAAAGTACAGGTAGGAGCAGAGGTGCAGCAGGCAGAGATAAAGAGCAGAAAGAAAAAGCAACCGGCACTCTAACAGGTTGCAAGTAGAGAAAGTGGTGGAGAGAAATAGTTATCTTCATGCCCATTTGATGTTCCCAGCACCTGGAAGGTCTGCTTCTGGTGCACCCACTGTCTCCCTACTCCATGGGTGGGGCGTGTGTGAGCTGGTGCTGAGGAGGAGACTCAGAGTGCAGCACTCATCCAGGCCTGGGATCAACAGACGAGATGGAAACAACTCTGCAGACCACCACTCTAGGCTACTTAAAGTTTTTTTTTTTCTAAATAACCAAATGGCTTAAAGGGAAAGTGCTAATTATCTGGTTTGTGTTTTCATAAGCTTCCAGAACAGCTATTGTGGCTTTCTCAAAAAATTAGTCCCTGTGTGCAGTACACAGTGACTCCACTCCTTGTGTGGAATTTTGGGCATGGATATCACAGAGCTTCATTTCTTTTTCAGCTCCTATCCTTCCCATCCTTCCCTGCTTCTTCTACTCTTGGGAACTTTTCCATTGGCAAAAGCTCTAGCTCCCTCTGTTTTCTTCAGTTTGCCTTCTTACATCCCTGTCCCCTTCCCCCAGCCCTCCTCCATCTCCCTGCATCTATGGGGTCCCCTACCCACTGGTAAAAGGATTTCCTTCTCTCCAGGGCTCTTGAGTGTAACTGCCAGTAATAGCACTCTTGAGTAGCAAATCTATTTTTTAAAAAAAATATATTTAGTACAGGGTCTACAGGATCCAGACGGTCTCACTACATAGATGGGACTTGTAGTGATTCTCCTGTTCTCAGCCTCTGAAGCGCTGGGATTACGAGTGCACGCCATCATGCCTAGTCTCAATTGTCATGTCAGCATGTCCCAGGAGCGGGGCCAGCACAATAGTTTGAGGATTGAACCTGTGCTCGGCCTAAGCAGGTGCTTTTGTACACTGAGCTACCTGGCTGGCCCTTGAGTAGCAAATCTTATCTACTGGAGTGTGAGCTAGATCTAATCCCTTGCTTCTGAAGAACAGAATTCAGATGCAGTAATAAATGCATTGTTACTTAAGTGGTTAATTTAGCAGTAACTATGACTTCCATCTTGCTAGTCTCTTGTTGGCTGTGTCTCTGCGTTTCTGTCTTTTGTTTTTTTCTCTGTCTCTCTTTCTTTCTCTCTCTCTCTCTGTCTCTCTTTTCTCTGTCTCTCCCTGTCTCTTTTCTCTCTGTCACTGTCTCTGTTTCTGTCTCACTCTCTCTGTCTCTCTTCCTCTGTCTTTGTCTCTGTGTGTCTCTGTGTGTCTCTGTCTGTCTGTCTGTCTGTCTGTCTGTCTGTCTCTCTCTCTCTCTCTCTCTCTCTTGTTTCTATACAGAACTGCTACGAAGGTTTGGAATGTGTTCCCCAAAACTGGCTGTGTTGAAATTAAATCTTCACAGTGATCTATTATGACAGTGGGAACAACTGACTCAGGTATTTTGGTGTAGAGCCTTTGAGATAAGATTAGGGTTCTTTCAAGCCATTGGGATAGAGCACTCATGATTGAATCTAAATGGATTTACATTAAGAGGATGAGTGACAGAAAAGACATGGTTAGACATTCCTTGTCTCTTGCTATGTGATGCTCTGTAACATCCATAGTATGCCAGGATGAAAGCTGTTGCCTGACACAGACTGTTGACCTTGGATTCCAAAAGTGAGTCAAGGTTAACCATATTTTAAAAATTAAATACAATACACGAGGTAGCGTTCTCTAGATGAAAAGAAGAAATGAAAATATATGTATAATTATGCCAATGAGTTCACTAGGTAGGCTTATGAGTTCAGAACAGGAAGAGTTCTCAGTGGTGGTCTACGAGGCCAGGAACACGAGAGTTGCCACAATGGCTATCCATGAATGGGGTGGCTGTCCTTCCTTGGCTTGCTGACCTACATGTTGATCACTCTCAGAAGTGTGTTCCACTCATCTGTTCAGAATTCCTTAATCACTCAAATTGATGTGCCATGATTAGCTGTCAAACACAGGTTGTGTTTTCAGGTTATTAGTACAGAGAATCTCGTACCAAGTCTGGGGAGCCCATGGGTGAGTAAGGAACACAGTGGGGACCAAGGGACCACTCATATCAGCACTCCACAGCATGCCAAGTCCTGCCAATAGCCATATGAGTGGCCTGGGAAGTGAATGCCCCAGGGAATCACAAAAGGGCTGCACAGTGGCACAGAGGAAGGGGAGCAGGGCGGGCTGGGCAGCACCTAGGGATGTTCCCAACAGTGGGAAGATGAGCCTGTGCTGCTCTGAATTGGTAAGCTGGGGAAATTGTGAATGTGGCACCTGTTCAAATGTTTAAAAAATCTTATTACTGTAGAAAAACAAACACGTGGCCAAGAGTGAAGGATGTGTGTTTGTGTGTGTGTGTGTGTGTCTGTGTCTGTGACTGTGTGTGTCTGTGTCTGTGTGTGTGACTATGTGTCTGTCTATATATGTATATGTGCTTGTGTGTGAAACAGGGCAAATATTTTGAATATTTTTGATGGAGTTTAGTGGCACTGCATCTTTTACTGTCATCACTTTTTAAAATTTAAATATATACTATATTTGTCAGGTGTGGTGGCATATGCCCTTAATCCCAACACTTGGGAGGCTGAGGCAGGAGGATCAGTACAAGTTCAAGACCAGGCTGGGCTACAAAAAGTGAGCTCAAGGCCAGCCTGAACTGCATAGTGAGACCCTGTCTCAAAAAGACAAAATAAAATAAGTATATATATATATATATATATATATATATATATATATATATACTGTACTTTTACATCATTCATCATTTGTTAGCCAGTTTGTGATAGTTTGTATGTAGACGTTCCCCCAAAACGTGCAGTCATGGGCCTTATTCCTAGAGTCTGTGATTGATGCATGGTCCAGCGCTGGATTATGCATGTGAGTGCTGCACAGAGCCTGGAGCAGGCAGTCTGCACAGGACACAAGGGAGCAAGCGGGCTTGCTCTTGCTGCTCCTGCCTTTCTGCCCTTGTTGCTTTTGTGTGCTCTCTGCCATGCGCCACTGTGTGGTGTGCGGAGTATGGAATGAAGCCTCCACAAACTATGAGCTGAATCAACCTTTCCTCCTTATTTCTGGGCATCAGGTATTTCATCTCAGCAACAAGAGAAAATTAATCAAGACCTGTTGCAGCAATTTCTTTTAAATAGTGTGTTTTCATCCTCCTTACTCATCAAATCTGGTAGGGTTCAAAACTTCTAGTTCTAACTCAAATTTATAAACTATATATTGTGAACGAATGCAGAACATGAGTCAACACTTTGGGAAGAGGGCTTCCAGAGCTGCTTCAGACAGCGACATGAATAAGGGAGTAAGTGTGCTTGGAGCTTACCGGAGCATTCTAAAGGAGATTAATGTCAGTGTGGTTTCTACTATATATCTTAAAACTTTAACATCACTGTAGTTTTGATTGCACATATGTCATACATAAATAGCTAATGTATAAGATGGCTTTGTGCCAAAATAAATGATAGAACTGAAATAAAAGACAGTTTTAGTAATATAATAGAAATAAAAAGATCCAAATAAGGGTGACAGCAGTGTGAGTGATGTGAAAGATAGATTTGAATAATTCTACACTTCAAGACTACAGAATTTACTGATGTGAAAAGAGCAGAGTGAGAGAAAGAATGTCTTAGGGGGAGAAGGAGAGAAAATAGGTGACTTAGACCTAGAAAAACAGCTCAGAGGCATAAGCTCCTGCTGGCAGGTGCAAGGTCCTGAGTTCGATCCCTAGTACCTAAAAAAAAAAAAAAAAAGGGAGGGGAGGGGAGAGTGACTTCTCAAGTGTGAATTCAAGTCAGCATAAAACCATTAGCAGAAATTGATTATTCAAGCCTTAATTGAATAATTATTCTCTAATCATTTGTGATGAGTAAGACATTACATTGTGCCTTTTGGACACTCGGAGTTGAATTTCAAATTAACTGTACTCTGAAAATGAAACCCTAAATTTTTTTGAAATGTGAAAATTTTGAGAATGGGGAAATGCATCTAAATCTATAGGAGTTGAGAAAACATGTGAATTACACTTTGGATGGTAAGGATTTGATGCGCACATTGGAGATCAGCATGAGGCAAAAAGCAACATATAACACTACACATATGTACACAAATCAGTGGATGGTTCAATTTCATTAGATTTCAAGGGTGTGAAAGGTGTGAAAGGACTAATAGGTAAATAGTGCCTCTGCCCTGCCAGGCTCTAATAAGTATCTTCCTCTGTTGTAGAAGCAAAGGAAAATTAAATTGATGCCACTAACATAGGACAAATTATCAACAGTTTTTGAATAAATGAGCACCATAAAATTTTCAAGTGACACGGAAATAGCTGCAATCTGGAAGACAGATTTAGAATCAGCCTCAGCAAACTATCACCCATGAACTAAATCTTGTCTTCAGCTTCATGCAATAGAAAGGACAAGCGCAAGTAGAGAGATGACAGTTGTTATGATGCTGAACCCCTGGAAGAGGGAGGAGCAGACAGAGGTAATGGTGGCTTCCTTTTGGTGGACACCAAAAGGAAATGCTGGTTCTCAGGTGGCTTTTTAAAAATATTCTGCACCTAACATCAGAAACAAAATCTGTTTCTATGGTATTAAATTAAATTATACAAGGTAAGAAGCAGGATTTTCTGTAAAGCCAGGAAGTTCTTTTGGTGATTTAAATTCTATATTGATACAGAACAAAATATAGTTCCAGAACCTGAAACAGGTATGATGGTGTTTGACATTGAGTAGATTTTAGACCAATGTTCTAGAATGAGTTCAGCACAATTAGACACTCACAAACTATGCAGAGGTCTTGAATAACAGGCTAAGGAGCACAGGCCTGATGAAGCAACTTGGACAAAATGCTAGATAAACAACAATAAAAAACATTGTGATATATTTTGAATATGAAAATACAGACTTTAATTGATATACATATATATATACATATACATATATATATGTATATATATATATATATATATATACACACATATATATGTGGTTTTCTCTACTCCCTAAAATTTTAATAAAATTAATTATTTATAAGATGTAAAAAGCTATTTTTTTTTTAGTTTCAAAGACTAAAATATAATATCCCTCATGGAACACCAGAAAACATTATCTCAGGCAATATCCATCAAGCCATAAAATATCCATCAAGCCATAAAGCTACTAGACTCCTTAGAGTCTTCCACAGAATTTTCACTCTGTTATTGAGCAAACTACAAAACTGGTAGTTTGCTCATGCTTTGTCTGCGAGGTTCTTTACTACTCTGGGCAAATGGAGTGAACCCAGTCATTCTCTGCTCTAATATTAATCATCCTTTAAAAGCTACCAAATATCAACTCACTCAGCTTTTCCCCATTCTTCCTTGCTTCCTATGGAGGTTTTTATAATAGAAGCTGCTAAACTTTCCTGTGATTCACTGCAATATGGTTCTCAAAGTTTATTTGGTGCTTCTTCCTCCATTAACCTGACTACTACAGGCCAAAGTAAATTACACTCTCAGCACCACTTTGACAGAGAAATTCACAAGTTATTTGACCAGTAACACCTATGACATCACACAATTCGCTTCAAGGAAAACTCTAAGGATTATGCATCACACATTGAGTTATGTTAGGCCAGCTGACCTGATAAAAAAGATCCACCATTACATTCTAAGATGCTTTCTGCATATGTGCAATAGAAGTCTACTACCTTTCCCTTTGCTACATATATTGCCTCTTATGTACTAGATTATCACAATAATTTATTATCACATAGTTGTTATATTAGCAAAGAATTCCTATGTCCACGAATTCAGAAATCTACTAGCAACATCTTTATGGAATGTTAATCTTAATACTTTATTTTACCAATTCTAATTATACTTAAATATGAGCATGGAAACCACAATAATGTGAGGTAGTATTCTTCATGCACTTTTGGAGTTCTTCAAAAAATATGTACAGTACCTAATTTTATGATAATTAGAATATTTTATGCTGTGGTTTAGATGTTTTATTTCAGTTTATTGTTATAACTTAGGTATACATAATGACCACATTCATTATAGGGAATTTATATATATAAATTGTCTGTCTATCTGTCTTTCTATTTATTTATTTATTATTTATTTATTTTATTCTTTTAAATAATTTTTTATTTTGTTTATTATTTTTTTTCTTGTTTCAGAACTTTCCTTTGTTTTTTTACTCATTTTCATGGCTGGCTCAGCCTGCCCCGGGGGCAGGGCTGGTGCAGCATGTGGTGCCAGGGATCGAAGTGCGATCCCTGAAGCCACCCAAGCTTCCCCAAGCAGGCACTTTAGACCACTGAGCCATCCCGCCGGGCCCCTATTTATTTATTTATTTATTTATTTATTTATTGCAGGACACGGGTTCTAACTCACGACCTTGCACTTGCCAGGCAAGCACTTGTGCCACAGAGCTATCTCCCTAGCCCTAAATTATATATCTTGATTCCTCTTTTTTCCTCATTCCTTTCCCCTTTTTTTCATCCCCTTCTCATCCTCTTCACAAATCTTGATTTCTATTTTATCTTTATTTTCTCAATTTTTGTTTCTCTTTTTTCCTTCCCTTCTTCTCACCCCTGATTTCGCATTTCCTTTTGAACAGGCTCTTCTTATTTGAAAGTATCTATTGAAATTTATGTTCTTATTTACATTTGCAGTTTCTCACACCAGAGAGATTATATTTTGTTTATACTTGTGTGTTCAATGCATTTCAATTATGATTATATTCTCAACATCCATACATTTAGCTAAAAATATCTCAATTTTATGGTTATTTATGGCTACTCCACTTTATAAAAACCACATATTTTTATCTATTCACTGATTTGTGGGCATTTGTTTTGCTTTCAAGATATAACTATTACAAACTATGCCTCTATAAGCATATGTCTATCACATTAATATGGTACTTTATATTACTCTGGGAAGATACCCAGAAGGGTAATAACTGGACCAAATGGATCCTCTTCATCCAAGTGTTTCAAAGAATCTCCACACTGATTTCCATAGTATTTACACCAGCCTACATCCTACCAAGAGTGGAGAAGTTTTCCATTTTCCCAGCAGCCCTGTCCACGTTTAGTATTGGTTATTTTCTTGAAAATAGTCATTCTTTTTGGAGCAAGATGGTATCTTATTACCATACCTCACAGAACTAGAGAAAGCATTCCTACAATTAATTTGGAACCAAAATAGACCTCAAATATCAAAAGCAATTCCGGGCAAGAAAGACAAGGCAGGGGTGTCATAATCTCTGACTTGAAATTATAATATAGAGCTACTATGATAAAAAATAGCCTTATACTGGCACAAAAGAAGACCTGACAATCAATGATACAGACTAGATGTAGACAGAACACCAAACATACTAAGCCACTTGGTCTTTATTAAAATGACCAGACACCTTCACTGGAAGAAGAATAGCTTCTTCAATAAATGGTACTAGAAAAACTGGTTTCCATATGGTGAAAAAATAAAGCTAGACTCATGTCTATCACCATGTGCTAAACTGAAATCAAGATAGATAAAAAGTCTACATATTAAAACAGAAATACTACATCTGCTGAAAGAATAGATAGAACTCTCAAAGACATAGTCATAGGCAAAGACTATAAACAAAACACCAATTGCCCAGGAACTATAAAAAAGAGTCAACAACTAAGCTATCATCTTATTAGAAAATTTATGCACAACAAAAATAATAATTCAGGAGAGAGAAAATACAGCCCACAGAGTGGGAAAAAATTTTATTCCAACTGTTCTTTACACAAAGGACTGATACCAGGGGCCAAGGAGTACAAGTGCCTGCCTGGCAAGTACAAGGTCCTGAGTTCAATCTCTGGATTGGGAAAAAAAAAAAAAAAACTGATACCTAGAATATGTAAAGATCTAAAAAATCAGACCTTCCAAAGTCAAAGACCCAATCTAAAAATGGACATCTGAGATGAATAAGCATTTTCAGAAAAAGAAATGCAAATGACAAATAAATATATGAGAAACTTATTCAACCTTACTGATTATTCAAGAAATGCAAATAAGGATTAGATTAATCGTCCCTCAAAATATTATATGTTCAGAGGTGAATCTTTCAGGTTATTGGATTATGGAGCACTGTACACTATATTCATCTATGAATTAGTCCACTGATAAATATGTTAGAAAGAGGGGGGCTAAGAAGAGGCAGTGGTTCACTGAGAGTGTATCTTTAGACAGTCTTGTTCACTAGGTGTCTATATCATTATATTTTACCACTATTGACTGAACCTTCTGAAACATTGATCCAAAATAAACCCTTTTTCCTTAGATTGTGGACAATAGGTGTTTTCTCAAATGACAGAAGAGCTGAACAACACAACTGGAAAAAATAGAAGAAAGACTACATGATGTGAAGAAGCTGTATAAATCGGAGTAGACTAGAAATTAGCCTAACAAAGTACAAAATATAAAACTGAAAATACAGAGAACTGGGTCAAAATATATTGACAACTTACATAATTGAGCTAAGTTTTGACAGTAATTTACTGAAAGTGTTTTATGATGGTGCACAAGGCCTAGATGTGTACTGGGTAAAATAAGCAATGGTACAAAAGAAGTATTTTACCTGTGACATTTACAGTATTCTTATATTATATGCAAGACAGTAAGACCCTTCCAGAAGATTCCAAAATTCACAATGAGATATTTTAGAACACTATAATGACAGAGGGATATAATTCATGGATAAATTCTGCTTCAAATCTATAATCCGCCTCACACTGATGCGTCCTCCAAAGATTTCGAATTCTGAAGTTTCATATGATGAGATGCTGAATGGAAAATCTGAATATTTTTCAGGTTAGAATTTAATATCTAATAGAAGTTAAAGGCTAACAAAAAAGAGATCAAATTACCTCAGTTCAGTCAAAACCTTAGAAAAGGGCCAGCCAAATAGCTCAGCAGATTAAAGCGCCTGCATAGGCAGACTCAGCAGCTGGAGTTCAATCCCTGGCCTGCTGTGCCTTCTCAGCCAACCCCGCCTCACTGTGTGAGATGGTGATTGAGACTGTGGTACTGGGTATGGTGGTGCACGCACTTATAATCTCAGCTCTTTGGGCGGTTGAACACAGGTGGATCACCATGAGTCTGATCTATGCAGTGAGACTCTGTAGACCTTTACTAACTAATACAAAAAAAAAAAAAAAAGACCTTAGAAAAATAGTAGATAAATATTGGTGAACCAAAGGTGGTAAAGTCTTCCTAAAAATATCAGCCAATTTCAAGTTCTCCAATATGTACCTGTATTGGTATGGCCTACCACAAATCACACCTATGGGACAGAAGAAATGAGAACACAATCCATTGAACCTAACATCATCTAAATAATTCATTATTTTTAAAAAATGTGTTTAGTATAGGGTCTACAGTGTCTCACTACATAGATCATACTCATAATGATCCTCCCGTTTTCAGCCCCCCAAGCACTGGTAATACAGGTGTACACCACCAAGCCCAGTCTCAATCACTCAGCACACTCTGAGCGCAGTGCTGGCATGGCAGGCTGGGGATTCGATCTGTGTCTGTTTAATCCACTTAACTATCTGGCCAGCCCTTCATTATTCTTTTATAGATAATGTTCAGCATGAAAGAAAATATATATAAATGCTGATAACGTCACTAGTCAATGAAATATACACAGATAAATAATAAGAACAAAGCTACACAAGATTCACAGTTCTGAATTTAATAACAAAACTTAAATTAAGAATAATAATTGCTAACATGGTAATATACAAGTGTCTCAGTTACTCTTCTCTCATTGCTGGAACAAATACCCGACGCTCAAAATGAAGAAAAGAGAGGTTTATTTAGTTCACAATTACTGGTGGTTTCAGTCCATACTTGGCTGGCTTGAAGGCAGAGTGGCAAACAGCAGAGGGCAGCAGTTATAGCAGTGGAACAACAAGTGGTAACAAAGGCAGTGAACCAACAAGGGCAACAAAAACCAACAGAGAGAATCTATTTCTCTATCTCCTTTATAATTCATTCAGGCTATCACCACAGGCTGGGGAAGGTACGTATGCTCATAATTGCAGCAGTACTACAATCCATAATCCCAGCAGGACTAAAACACATAATCCCAGTGAATCATGATTTATCTCAAACTCTAGAAGTCTCCACCACATGACTGTATGAGTCTTTGTGGGGACAAACAGACACAAACTATAACATTCTACACCTGGATCCCTAAGGGCTCATGCACGTCCCTTTGTGTAAAAGACTTTTCACTTCATCTCTAAGAGTTGCCAAAGTCCCAACCATTTCAGCATTGCTGAAAAGTCCAAGTCCCAAGTATCCTCCAATATCCAAGTCAAACTTCTGTACAAAAGCTAAACATGTCCAACATTCTAAGGCACAAGATTAACAGTACTGCACCAAAGCTTTAAACAATGGGGGAATACAAAACACTGGGACTAACACAAATCCAAAATCCAGCATGACAAACATTAAATCCCATAATTCCAATTGGAACATTCCAAAGCGGTCTGTGCTGGATTGTGAGCCCCAAAGGTCTTATACAGCTCCATCCCTGTGACACTCTTGGTGGTAATTTCCATGTCTTCTGTCTCAGGCTGGCTTTGCTCCAAGTTTGCAGTTTCATTTAGATGACCCATGTTCCTGGCTTTTCCAAACTTCTGGAGTTTCCACTCCAGAATTGGCTTCAGTGAATTTACTACTCCTTTTCTGCTTCACACACTGCACTCTCAGGGGCCCACTGCCTGGACTCCCAGGCCTTCTTCTGAATTGAAATGGAAGCCTTCTTAATCTCACAACTTCTGCATTCCGAATGTACGTAAATCCAATGCCATGTGGATGATGCCAAGGTCTGCTGCCAACTGGAGCAGTAGCCAGGCTTCCTTCTCTCTTGGTTGTAGGGATGGAGTGCCTGGATTGATAAACACTCTGATCCTGATTCAAAGGAACAAATTCTCCATGCCGGTGCCATTTTGGAACCTGGTGTGGACACTGCTGCCATTCTGGAAGTTGAGGATCTGCAGTTTTCTTCTCAAAGCAAAATCTGTCTCCCTTGCAATTCTGAGGCTGCAAAGCATAGAGTGCTGCCACCTCCTGTGATGTCCTCAGGCCATCTTTTGGATTCTTCAGTTCTTTCCCAGCAATGGTGATCCTTTCAGCTCTATCTTTGCAGTCCGCAGCCTTATTAGAGCTTTTTTTTCTGGCCAAAAAAAAATATTTTAAATCATCCTACTTGACTCTTTATTCTTGATTTTCAACATAAGTCTGGCTAACAGCCCCCAATAACAACCATGCCACCACCTCAATAGTTTGCTGCTCTGAAGTATCTTTTGAAAGACTAATCAGCCTGCCATGCTTAATCTCAGTCACAGGCAAAGTACCTGGGCATGAGCAAAATTCAGACAGACTTTCAGCCAACCCATAGCACAAACTGTCTGGAGTCCAACAACCAATGCAGTCCTTTCTCCTAGCAGAAACCTCCCCAACTTGGTCTTTACAGGCAGGCCTTCTGTCAGTCTTCTCGTCTGAGTCCTGACCAGACTCTTCCCTACCTAGTAACCAAAGTTTATCCATCTCTTCTCAAGTAGATGACCTCTCCAAATCTTTTCTATCTCTGTCCATAAGTAATTATTTATATACAGGTTACCAGACAGTCTTCGGGTCTGACCTCTGACCAGAATCTCCCCTACAGAAGAGATTAAGCTCTTCCAGCTCTTCACAATTAGAGGACCTCTCCAAATCTTTCCTGTCTCTGCTCATAAGCCATTCTTTATACACAGGTTTCCAGAAAGTCTTCTCATCTGAGCTCTGACCAGAATGTTCTCTATCTAACAGCCAAAGTTTATCCAGTTCTTTGCAAGTAGTCAACCTCTCCAAACATTTCCTATCTCTTCCCATCAGTCATTCCCCAAAACTTGTAATCCACATGGTCAGGTTGGTAATAGCAACAACCCCACTTGTGTGGGATGAAATTCTGTCTCAGTTATTCTTCTCTCATTGCTGGAAGAAGTACCTAACACCAAAAATGAAGGAAGGAAAGATTTATTTATCTTACAGTTACTGTAAGTTTCAGTCCATACTCAGCTGGCTCCAAGCAGACTGGCATATGGCAGAGAGCAGCAGTTCATGGTGGTGGAACAAGTGGTGACAGAGGGAACCAACCAACCGGGGCAACAGAGAGCAACTGAGAGAGCCTATTTCTCTGTTTCTCTTATAATATATTCAGGCTATCACTCCAGGCTGGGGAAGGTACACACACCCATAATCCCAGCAGTACTAAAATACTTAATCCCAGCAGGACTAAAATGCATAATCCCAGTGGATCATGAGTTAGTCTCAAACTCTAGAAGTCCCTGCCACATGACTTCATGAGGCTTTGGGGGGACAACTAGACATAAACCATAACAACAAGAGATTCCAAATTGTATGAATTAATAGAGATTTTAGCTAATAATCTGAACATCTATAAAAATCGTGCAGACACTGTAAAACTAGAATCACAGTGGGACTTCATTCCATGAATGGGTTTGTGCTAATACAAATATAAGAAACATAAGAGACCCAGAAGAAAAATCCATGAAAATAATCTAAAGTGACCCAAACAAATAAGCTCAACTAACAAGTTTGCAAGAGGTAAAATAAAGCATAAAATAAGTGGTATGGATTGCTGCTAAACCACTGAATACACATACATTGAATGCCAAGAGAGAGGGTGAAGACAGAATGATGCAGAAGCAATACTTAAAGAGCAATTAATTGGTCATGGCTTCTGTAAAACTGATAAAGAAAATCAATCAATTTAAAGAAACCTGACAAAACCAGAACATACCGAGGAGAAAATATACCACAGTGGAATTCTAAAGCTAGTGAAAATGTACATCAGAGTCAAGATTATAAAATACATTTGAATAAGTAATTATCCAGCTAATGTTTGATCAGAGGATTAGAACTATAAAAATACTATAGATCTACCAGCAGAAGAAAAAATATCCTAGATGGAAGAAGTAAAATGCCCAAAACAATGAACTTTCCTGGAATTTTTTCATTCAAATTATTTTTGTATTCTGCTGTGAATGATACTTGTTATCATAATAAAAAACTTTAAAAATTCAAATAAGCTCTGTATTAATTATAAGAACTATATTCATAATTATAACATCTCTCACCCTTAAAACGTAATTCTAATCATGAGTAGAGTACCTGGAAAGTTCTTCCAAAAATGTATGGAATAAATATGATCGAAACATCATTTCATGAAATAAATATGGAAAGAATCATTCACAACATTCTCAGAGGATTGGTTTATATATCCACATCCTTAAAACAGTACAAGTGCGTACCACAATGATTTGGTTTACTAATGCATTGCAATAAAATGTAGGAATTAAACAAAATGAATTGCTGTGTTGTCACAAAGACACTAGTCATGTTGGGTTAGGTTCCACCCTAATCTCATTTTATCTTCTTTATCTGCATAAAAACCATATCTCGAATATGGTTGCATTCTTAAATATTATAGAACTGAAATTCAACATCTATTCTAAGGACAATAGAATTCAATTCGTTAAAACAATTGTCTTTAATTTTAAAACTTAAATATTACATCTAGAGGTATTAAAAATGAATATAATTTAAATGAATATCAGGGCTGGGAAGACAGTTAAGCAGACTAAATGCCTGCCTAGGCAAGCACAAGGACCTGGGTTTGATGTCCAGAACCATATGCCATGCCAGCCTGGCCTAGAGCATGTACAGCTGACCACCGAAACTGGGCACTGTGGCATATGCCTATAATGCCAGCACTGTGAAGGCTGAGGCAGCAGGATCACTATGAGTCTGAGCTGCAGAGCATCACCTTGCACCTAGAGAGATAGATAGATATCAGAGTCCAACAATCAGCCTTGAGGATATAATTCCTTTTAGTAAAACAAATGTTAGAGTAACATAACAAAATTTTTGAAAATTTTAGACCCAAAAAGATGCACTCAGGAAATTTTGACCTCTTCAGGTCAAAATTTTCAAATGAAACATCATCTGGAAGCAAAACGAAATGATTTGTTTAAAGTCACTCTTTTAGTAAGTGGGAAGATTTGAACTAAAAGCATAGTCAGGTACTAACCAGCCCCCTCCTCAAAATAAGGACCAATTTTGTATACTGTTCTACATTAATGTCTAGAAAGGCAGGTGATATAGCTCAGCTGACTAAGCGCCTGCTTAGGCGAGTGCAGGGACTGAGATTCAATCCCTGGCATCACATGCCCTGTTGCCCCCACCCCTGGGCACACTCAGCTGGCTGTTCAGACTGGGCCTGGTGGTGAACATCTGTAATCCAAGCGTTGGAGAGGTTGGAAACAGGAGAATCACTATGAGTCCAAGCTGTGTAGTGAGACCCTGCACCAAATACATTAATAATAATAATAATAATAATAATAATAATAATAATAATAATACTCTCTAGACTATTTCCAGCCAAATATTCTTCTCACTTGGTCTATCTTATCTACAGTTTTATAGTCTAGTTAAAGAGAGGTAGATCGAGCATCATTCACTGGAAAGGTGAAAATCGGTGTGACGCCTGTGAAGCTGGATTGCTTGGTGCCATCTGGCGCGCACAGGGTGCCACACTATACAAGATCAAAATGAGCTCCTTGTTTGAAGCCAACATTTAGTAGACTAGGAAACGTAAGGGGAGCTTTCCTTTTGAAAAATAGTATTTGAGAATGAATTCTGCACAGCTGGCCAAAGAAGGGAATCTACACTGGTTGCCAAAGTCACACTTTAAATAAAGCTCCAGTCCTTCACAGTTGTTTAATAAAGGCAATAGAAATTTTGATGATTTAAATTATTTTTTCCAGAGGGAGACCTTTTAGCAATGTGGGGTTAAAAGTGATCTTTCTCTCTCCTTCCAGTCCCTCTCACTTTTTTTTTTTTTCATTTCCCTTTCACTCTTTCCATGAAATCGGTCTCACAGAGAAAAAAAGAACGATGACAGTATGTGCAGCTTAGTGACATAAAGATTGCAGGATGGTTATAAATGCATCCAATATATTTGCACAATAAAGAGGAAAAATTGAGAAGTCTCAATAGTGCATAATGTTCATCTCCATATTTTGTGTAGAAAATGCGCGATCTTTCCTTCAATGATGCTACATCGGCAGTTAGTGTTGCCAGGTCTTTTTCTGGTGACTGAGCCAGGACAGGCAAAATTTTGCAAATGAGTTGAGGGGAGGAAATTGTTGTCTTGGCAATACATGTAAACGTTAAAATTATCCACATCATTAGGTAGAAAATAAAGACATTCTTGATAATAAGGCTTCTGATTTAATTCTATAGAATGTAGTGAATACAAAACTGTGTTGTGCCATGTACCACATAATGTTATCCAGAATTCACTTCCCATGAGTCTATCCAAAATATAATTGATTGTTTTCCTCAGATGCAGTGTCCTTATTTTTGCTATGAACTTATTGAGACCTTTAATATCAGGAAGGTGGTATGGATAGCCAAGTGGGTTGGCATTTCTCAGAACTAAATAACTGGTCCCTCTACTTACAATGGTACCTGTAAGAGGCACAGGGCATTTCCTAGAGTACTGCAAGGCACAGTCACTGTATATTGGGGGAAATATATGTTTAAAGACATCTGGTAAAATATAAAAATATTATGTTAGTTGGCATCACCTTAACAGATGGTTAAGTATATGAAAATCTAATTTAGAAGATGTGGGTTTGAGCATGCTAAATAAAGTGACTCCTTGATAATAAGGCACTCTAGAAGTAGGATGAGTGTAACCTGCACCTGAGAAGTGTAAAATAATGAAATTGTTTGAAATCTCATTACTCTTTCTTTGAATGCTCTTTAATTTCTGTCCTAGACCAGCCTGCTCAGACACCAATTCTTATTTGTAAGGGTTTCTATCTAGGTATATCTGTAGAGAAATAGACATATATGTGGTTCATATTGTTATTTATGTGCAAGTGTGTATGCTGTAATAGGTATGCTGTAATGGTTTAGAAAATTAACAAAGTAGCTGGTAGCAAAATAGTAGCATGCAGAAAATAAATACCATCTTTTGAATTTTAGGAAATGTAACAGTTGTATATTGTATTCTACATAACGTGTATATTAAACTTGCACTACACATCTACTTATATCATTAAACATGCTACAAAAAATTCTTTTTTAAAGAATTTTTTATTTTATTTATTATTATTTTTTTCTTATTTCAGAACCCTTGTTTGTTTATTCACTCTTTTTTATGGCCAGCTCAGCCTGCCCTGAGGGCAGGGCTGGAGAAGCATGTGGTGCCCGGGATCGAACTGCGGTCCCTTTTGCTTATCTCCTCTAATTGTTTTCCCCATTCTCCCACTGCGGGGTCATGGAGTATTGCTTACTCACAAAATGTCTTTCTTCATTCACTTCTACCATTGATCTTCTGTAACTTTTGGTCAATGAGGCCTGGATGTTTTAAACTAGGACTCAACATTAACTCTGGATTTCACATGTAAGAACATTTGTTGTTTTCCACCATTTCATTTCAGATTCCTGGGGTGGTAGATATTTCACAAGAACCATTTGAAAATTGATAGAATTTGGTCCTAGAATTTTTCTAAGTTCTATCTGAAGTGATTTTTGTGCTGTATTTCTGTTTTATTCTATTATTATCATTATCATCTTTATTAAGACACATTAAAATTATACATCTTTATTTTTTATTTTATTAATTTTAATAAGGAATAACAATACAGTTTCAACATGTTATTATGATAGCCTCAATAATTAATACAATATTGTTGTCTTCATACTAGTTACTCAGAGCACAAGATGCAGACGTGATAAATTTTCTAAGCACTATCAGTACAAATATTTCTTCTCATTGAACTAAGAGAAAGTAGTTCTATGTATAATTCAATAGCCCATAATGGTTATCAGCAGAACTGGCAATGTCAGAAGCTGTAGGTTTGAGCCTTTTACAGCTCAGCATATTAATATAGTTTCACTTTTTATACATCATGGTTAAACTTTTCTGCTGGATGGTTAAGACCAAAATAAATTAAGACTTACATAACAAAAAGTGTAATTTTTTTATTTGGTAAATCTTCTCAGGATTTGCCCTGAAACCAGGTACAGCAATTTATAGATCTTTTGTCAGTGTTAGCCATCTGGATGAGTGTTGGCCATTGCTTGACTAATTTGCTCTCTGTGAAAGCCTGAGAGAATGTTTTCTCTCTAGGTGACTCTCCTTAGGTACAATATACATCCGCAATCCCTTTCCTCCATGGTCCCATAATCTCCTTGAACATAAAGTCTGGGACACCACTGAGCTATAGGATGTTGTAGTATAGGTTCTCTTAGGTCCTGAGTTCTCAGTTATCTAGAGGGATTAGGGCCAAAACATTGGCTATCTTTGTAGTCCTTCTTTTTCTCTATTTTTTGGTCTGTAAACTTAAGTAGTTAACCCTCCAGAAGAGAAGCTTAGTAATACTATTACCTTATAACAAAGCCACTTGAGCCTAACATCACTGTCTTTCTGAATATCAAATGCATTAGACTTAACATGGAACTAGTGTTTTCCATCAATCCTTTATATTCTAATAAATCTCTGCAGAATATGATAAAAACAATTATACTTTTTTACATAGAAATTTAGAAATCTATTTTGTAGCAGGTTGATGTCCTGGCATTTTTTCCCTTGTCTCTTCTTCTCTTTTATTACCCTTCCCCTTTTAAAACACAACTTCACTTGAGAGAGAGTATAGCAATAATTGATAAGACATTAGAAGCAGCACACATCTCAAAGACCAGAATGACAGGCATTGCAAGCATGGTTTTACTGTTACGTATTGTTATCCTCAGTGTTTTATTCTTGCAGTTTCTCATTCACTCTTAGTTTTACCACTGTGAGGATGACTAGTGTTTGTATGAATGAGAACAAAATTTCACCGAAAATTTACCCAGTCCACTTGTGGATGTCGGCTCTGAACATGGAATTGGTCACATTCAGAGTTGAAAAGTAGGATCAGGCCAGGACTAGGGACATATAAAGCATTTTTTTATGGGAAAGTATTAAATATCTGAAGTTCAATAGTAAGGCCAAGAAAGCAAATTTAGTAAACCTTTTCCAACTTCTGAATTCCATTTACAAAATCACAAGACTTTTAAAAATTGCCAGACCACGTTGCATGAGCCAAATGCCAACAGAGCAATGACCTTTGAAATTACTGGCGCAACAGAAGTTAAGATCAGAAAGCTCAAATGTAAAGTAAACACTAATGAAAAATCCCTACAGAAATGATTCCTGAGTCTGGCCAACTTAACATAACATGACATATAGTAAATGTGTTGGGCCTTTTAGGTGATATTTGGCCTTGAGGGTAAAATATTTTCAAATTTTGAAAGAGCAGCAAAGGGAATTGGCAAAAGAAGGATTTATAAGAGGAGATTTTATTACTGTTAACGAGGGAAGTGAAAATGGCATGGAGTTGTGTGGAGCATAGCTAGCAGCAGAACTGCATGATGGGAAAAAGCAACTTATGTTGCAAAAAAAGTAATGAGAGCATGTTCCTTGAAGAGTTTGTGGCTTCATGTGAAATATGCTACACAGATAAACTTAGAAACTGATAATGAGAACTTTTGAATCAGATTTCTAATTTTAAAATGTTATGAGTTCTGGGTCTTTTTTTCTACTTCATATACATTTCTTCATGAGTTTTACTTCGACAAGAGGAAAATGCAAATATCAATCCCTTTATAAAAACATTCAATTCATAAAAATGATAAATGTATGTGTTTAGTATGCATATACTTAAAGGTGGCATTTCTAAAGTCTCTAGTTAAAATACATTCTTTAAAGATCTTTCATCTATGATGAAGTAAGAAGTACAGCTTACTATGTCTTCGTTTTTCTTGGTTAAAATGTTTCCATCAACACTTTAGTTCTCCTTACCTATTCTCAGCATTAATATCAAATTATAAAATTGTGGCTTTTACTACATCTGCATTTGAATAGATGAGTAGGGTGTCATACCTGATGACATAATTTCTAAAACATATAGTACTTCGGTGTAAAATATTTTAGGAATATATCATTACCAGAATTCTGCATGGGATGCATATCTCTCTTTCACAGCCAATGCACTGTGTATGTACTCTATCTATAGGCAAAATCTTTGAAAGGCTGCAGCAGCTATGGGATATTGCCAGACACTTATTAAAATTGAAATGAATCTATTGAGAGATAATTCACCAGAGGGCGAAAAAATACATTTCCTTTAGAGTCATTAGATATTCTGCCCATCAAACTCATCCTCCAAGATAGCATTCCCAATGAGCTTCCTAAGCCAATTAAACACAAGCAGGAAGCATCAGTCATCAACACTATTTTCAGCTAATCAGCTGCTTTCACGAAATGCATGGCATTGAGGACAGGAGGATATTCTGAGAGGTTGGAATTTTTCTCTGTCCCCTGTAGTTTTCTCATTTTTATGGATGTGTTTCTCTGCCCATGAACATAAACAAGTATGGTGCTTTATAGTGTATAAATACTTTCCCATGCATTATTATTCAACAGAGTAAAATGAGTTTAAATAGGCTTAAGTGATTTGCCTACGGCACACAGTTAATGTGTGGCTGGTACTCAAAATCATGTCCTTTCCTCTCTTCTAATTGTTCTATAAATATGTATGCATTGATTGACTTTCTATCCTCTGTAGCAGGGACTAGGTTAAGATTTTAAAATGCTGTTGATTCTTATTTAGATAGAGTCAGATGATAGAGTCACAGGTGTGGGGGCTGTACATAGGGATTTTTATTCCAATACAGGTTCATTCCTTCAAAGAGAGGAATGGCAAAGTCTGGAAGACCCCTAATCCAGAAGTTCATACCAACAAGTTAAGCAGAAGGACAAGACTAAGGAGGCAGTATCAGTTTCTACCAATTATAATGATAATAGTGGCAAAATGTCTACTTATCACAGGTCACTTATTTAGTGTAACACAAACAATAGCCGCAAAACCTTTCAAGTAGTCCTATCTCATTTTACAGGTCCAGAAAATATAGGTCCAGAAGATAATATATTTATTTGGATCTTTATAACATATTTAATGACTATTTGGGACATTTGTATGTGTGTGTGTGTGTGTGTGTGTGTGTGTGTGTGTGTGTGTGTGGGACCAGAGTTTGAACTCATGACCTTGAACTTGCCAGACAAGCATGTGTGCCACGTGGCTATCTCCATGGCCCTGGGACATCTATGTACGTGGTAAATGCAAAGATTTGCTACAGTTTGTCACATGAGTGTATGTAGTCATAATATGACTAGTTTTATGTGGCATTTATGAAACTTACTTTGTTAATCACTTAGTAAAATGGTTCCTCTTTAATGGAAAGTAGGTATTTTCTCCAAAGATAATTTAAGATAGGATATGAATTAGTGCTGTCCCACAAAGGTGAAGCCAGTAGAACATTAGTGTTGAGATTTTTATTTGTTGAATAAAATACCTTGACATTTGTATCTTAAAGGAGAAAAGACTATCTTGGATTATTGTTTCAGAGGTTCCAACCCATGGTCAGGTGACTCCATTATTTGTAGTCCTGTGCTGGAGCTAGAGTATAGAGAAGGGCAAGGATAACCATGATGCTTACCTCATGGCAGCAGGATGGGGGGAGGGGGGAGACAGAGAAAAAGGAAGAAAGAGGGAGAGAGAGAGAGGGGGAGGGAGATGAGAGAGAGCAAGAGAGTGGAGGGAGGGAGAGGGAGAGAAAGGGAGAGAGGGAGAGGGTGAGGAGGGAGGGAGAGGGAGATAGGGCGAGGTTGACAGAGAGGGGAGAAGGGGGAAAGGTGGGTGAG
>PVJA010007359.1:0-68877 GCA_004027025.1 Myocastor coypus | reverse complement strand
TATACTTCTCTTTGGACTAAGAGGAAGCAAGTACATATACAGTCAAATGTTCTGCAATTGCAGTGGGCCACCAGTGAAGCTTGTGATGTTGGAGGCTATTGAATCTAAGCCTCCTAAAGCTCGTCTCACCAATCTAGCTCTGTGTTTCATGCATTGTATATTTATTTATTTTTATTATGGTCAGCTCAGCCTGCCCTGGAGTGGGGCTGGCGCAGCATGTGGTGCCGGGGATCAAACTGCAGTCGCTGCAGTGGCCTAAGCTTGCCTAAGCAGCTACTTTATAGACTGCTAAGCTATCTTGCCAGCCCCAGCTTTTCACTTTTTACATTGTGGAAAGAAGCTTAAAAAGCCATGACCTGTAATATTATTCTCATTCAAAGAATTAGTGTAGATGCCCAAAGAGATTAACTTACTAACTTACTCAAATTCCCCGAGTGAGGAAGTGGTAGAGCTGAGCTTCAATCCCAGCCTCATCTGTTTCTGGAACCATACTGCTCCCCCAGCTTTCTGGGGACTCAGCCGATGTCCCTTCACAGTTCCCCCTGCTAGCCTCCAGTGACCAAGCTCCAGCCTCTTTCCCTGGCCTTTCCTAACCTCAGGCTTGATGCTTTCACTATCTGTGTTCTCTTCTATTCTCCTTTTTGCAGCCTGCATAGCTCTGGCATTGTCTGCTCGCGACAGCCTGGGTATGTGAGTTTGCAGCTTGCAGTCACGATGCAGCGCTGCTCTAGTGACCCAGGATGGCTCCTTGATGCACGAGAGCTGAATTCTAGTGCTCTGCTTGTAAGTAGGCTAGACTGCTGCCCTAGACTTAGCAGGAGGTACAGTGAGTGTTCTGCTGAGTTCTTCCTGAAAGTTCTTCAGGACAACGCTCAACCATTCATTCCTGAAGTGGGCTCATTCCCTGAAATCTTTGAAAGAACTGGACATTCAACCAAGGAAACCACTTCTCCATTTGAGGAAAAACAAGGATAAATCTTCACTCCATCAACTGAATATGAATGGGTTTGGTAGAGTGAGGTCAAAGTCAACTGAATTAGTTGCTGGAAGTCCCTGAACATCATAACTCTCTTCTGTTCTCTTTCCTTTCCAAGAACCTCCCTGTAGTCTCTTATTTGAACTCAGCAAAACTGTGCCTTGAAAAAGTACACAACATTTGGAAGGGAATTTATAGACAGAGCCTACACTGATTCCATGTTAGGCAAAAGGTCAGGGTGTATAATCAAAGCAGGGCCTCTTCAAGCTGCATGATTGCTTTGGGGCACTACCGTCAGAGGATTCAAGAGAGCAATTGTGGTTAAGCCACCTTATCAGCCTTACTCCTGAGGAGTTAGAGGCTGTCTTTTATGACAAGCCTACGGTTGTGGCTTTTGGGCAGTAGGACGTTGGAAAAAAGCACAGCCCTTCCCCTCATCATATTAATTCTGTGCTGCTTATAGGTTCTGTTGTTACTGCTGATTGTCCTGGCTTTTCTGATAGCTCTGGGGTGGCTCCTGCTGGTGCCTGTGCATGTGTCCTTTCTTCTGCATAACTGCACCATGCTCCAAACTAAGAGAGTGCCCTCTGGAGAGTCACCCCCAGTTACGTACAAAGAAAATACTCTTAGGCTAACAAAGGGGAAGTGCATCAAAGGGCCTCGTTTTTGTAAGATGCCTGGTAAGAAAGGGACCTAATCAAAGCCAGACTTGGGGGCAGGATGTCCCCTGAGACTGCTGGAGCCAGGGCAGGATATGAATGCTTCCCCTGCTAGCCAGCTACTTGCTGCATACTTCCCAAGATCCTTTTGGATCTCTTTGATCTCTATGAATAAGCCTCTATTTAGGAGGTGGGAGACTTGAGTAGGAATGGAGGTGGAGAAGGACAGAGGAGGAGGAGGCGGAGGCTGCGTGCTGGTCAGAACACAGAGCCTCGAAGGCTACATTTGTATAGCTCATTAATGATACTTTATTTCTCAAAGCCTTGATAAACTAAGATTTCCAAGTCCTTGTATGCACCTGACACCACACATATAACCAGTCTGTCTTTTATTTTTCATTACTCAAATATAAATTCATGCTTTGGGCAGGCGAGATGACTCAGCAATCTAAAACACCTGCTTAGGCAAGCTTAGGTAACCGCAGGGACCACAGTTCCGTCCCCAGCAGGACCGGCTGGCCATAACATAAATAAATAAAGTTTAAAAAATAAATTCATGCTTTAGGTAAAAAACCTGTTCAAGACCCACATGCTGTGCTGGCGCCACTCCCAAGTGCACTAAGCCAGCCAGCGAGTCCAGCCGTGGTGGCACATGCCCATAATCCCTGCAGCACTGGGGAGGCTGAAAACAGGGGGATCGCTATGAGTCCAAACTGCATAGTGAGACCTTGTACCAAACATATAAATGAAGGAAAAAAAAATGCTGATCAAGGAAAATAGGTGCTTAAGTGTGATAATCACTTCCATGAATTCATATCTAGAGTTAAGTTGTCAGTCGGCAGTGTGTGACCAGCTTACCTCTATACCAGTAAAATGGGAATAAAGTAGCACAAGCCTCACACACAAAGCTGTGGACAGTGTTTGGTATGTAAAATATTTCTGGTGAACATAGTTACTGCTATTATTACAGTTGCTGTCAGGTTTTTTTATTTTACAGAATTTAAATTTTTTTATTATTTAATTTTAATTTTAATTTTTATTTTATTTTATTTTCTTGTTTCAGAACTTCTATTTGTTTGTTTATTTATTTCGGCTCAGCCTGCCCTGAGGGCAGGGCTGGCACTGGGGATCTAACCATAGTTCCTGCAGCTGACTGCAGGTGCTTTAGACCACTGAGCCATCTGGGTGGGCCCCTGCCCTCAGGTTTTAATGAAAGTCCTGGAAAGCCTTCACAGAATGGCTTAAGAGTTACTCTCCCTCCTACCGCAACCGTGAGTCTGGGACACATAGCAGAACATGCATTGCGACATTGCTTTCTGTTCCTAGAATTTTTCAGTTAACTCTATAGAATTAAAATTTCTCTTATAAAACCTGAGTTCAAGAATAAATTTTTAAGGGGTGGCCGTGGTGGCGCATGCCTGTAATCCCAGCACTTGGGAGGCTGAGGCAGGAGGATCAGCATGAGTTCGAGACCAGCCTGGGCTACAAAAGTGAGCTCAAGGCCAGCCTGAACTGCATGGCGAGACCCTGTCTCAAAAAGACAAAAGAAAAAAAAAAAAGAATAAGTTTTTAATACTCAGTTGTGCTTTAAAGAGCCAGATTGTTACGAGGATGCTCACGAGTATTGGATGGTGATGAATTTACACCACGGAAGTGCCGCCCTTCTCTGTTTTAGCGCCCAAGACCAAGCTAATCTTTCCCTGGAGAAGCAGAGCTCTTTGCTGCTAGCATTTCCAGCATCTTCTAGTTGCATCCATAGCGTAGACCCAGTCTCAGCAGCTTAGCAAATACCCAGACGCAGCCTGAGTAATGGTGCTCACTTATGCTCCCAGCCAGTTCAGGAGGCAGAGGGAAGAGAACGTCCAGCTTGAGGCCAGCCTGGACAACTGGAGAAAGATCTCCTCCAAAGCAAAACAACAGCAAAACTCCCTACACTGATGTATCTTGAAGCTATCCTGGTTGGCAATTGCTCAGGTCTGTTTCACTGGGCAGGGGTATTTCTCATTCCTGCGCAAGGCTGTGGTCTCAAGAGTCACCTTACACTGCCTCATCCTGGAGCCTTCAAAGCAAAGCTAAAGGACTACGGCATCAGCTCGTGGGGTATGGGTCACTGCTGGAATGACAGAGGAGCTTGCGCTGTGGGGCTGAGGAGCGGGACAGACTGGAAAGGCGACGAAAAGTGCAAGCGAGCACCTCGCTCTTGGGGACTTGTGAATCACTTTAGCTGCGTACGCGCCCTCCCCAGTGCTGTGGGAAGAAAGGAGGTCACTGAAGGAGGCCTGGGCCAAGGCATGCCATCTGGTGGGCGTTTTTGTTCAGTTTGGTTCGTATTTTAAATAAGAGTGGGCGATGGCTTTTTCTCTTTCTTTCAGAAATGCAGAAACAGTAGACACTGAGGAAATCCTCAGAATCCATGTATAGGGAGTATAATAATTGCCTAATATAGATTTTAAGTGCACACACACACACACACACACACACACACATACACAAAACCTAAACTGTGAAATTGACATTCTTGGCCTTCTAGAAGTTAGACCTGTCCCTACAGAAGGAAGGTTCGGGCTGCGGAAGAGGACAGCAGCAGTGTTTTCTGGGTACAGGCAGCTGCCTCTCTGGTTTCCTTGGGTGGGAGGAATCTCAGATTCTTCTCTCTGCCCCGCCCCCACCCTCCATCAACACAGCCTACCCCACGCGCCTAAGGGAAATCCCCCACCTCAGCCAAGGCACGGCTTGCTTTTTCCGGTCCAGAAACTGGTTTGGTTATTTTTGATAAACAAACAGGAAAAAAATTCACACGCGCAGGTTTTCCTTTTGGTATATGGTGAGAGAAAGCAGTAGGTACTTTGGCATGCAATGTGCCACCTTCCCTGCTCCTTAGCCCGCACCCAAGCGCTGCTTCCTGGGGCCATACTGCAGTGAGGGGAGCAGGGGGTTTTAGATGTCCAAGCTCCCCGAGGGTGCCCCTGGGAAGGGGAAAGAGCCTGTCAATATAGCAACATGCAAGTTTCAATAAAGCAAGAAGGCTTCTCCTCCTTTCTCAGCATGGGCTAATTTATATTTAAAATTTTGAATTTGTTTCATGTTTTGAAATTTGTACCTACTATAAGAAAAAAATGGGAAATAGAAATAACTTCACCCTGCTCAACCACGGTCATCAATTTACCTTTCTAGATTATCCATGGGAGGCCAAACTGGATTTACACATTATTATCTTACAATTCTAGGAATTGGGTGTCAGAAATGTGCCTGCCATGGACCGGATTGTGTCTCCTCCAAATTCACATGTTGAAACTCCAGTGTGATAGCACTGGGAAGAGTGGTCTATCGGAGGTTGTTGCGTCTGGGTGAGATACGAGGGTGGGGCCCCCATGACGGGATTAGCGCCCATCTAAGAAGAAACAACAGAGAGCTTGCTCTCTCTTCCCACCATGTGAGGACACTGGGAAGGCAGCTGCTTGCCAGCCAGGAAAGGGCCGCTCACTAAGCACCAAACATATGGCAGCTTGATCTGGAAATACCTGTTGCTTAAACCACAGAGTGTGTGGTGGGTCGGCTGCATGGCGGCTTGAGCAGACTCAGATGAGGCTAAAGTCAAGGTGCTCCTTCCTTCCTCCTTGCATTGTCCATGCTGCCCACACTCCGTGGCCTGCAACCTCCTCCTCCATCGCTGAAGATGGGCGTGGCCAGCAGTGTGGCGGCTTCAGATCTCGCTGTCTGTGTCTCTCATCCTTCCTTTCTACCACCACATCAGACTCCAGTAGAGAATACAGGGTGGTCTTCTCACCTCAGGTACTTCTACTTCATCATCTCCAAGGCTCTTCATGCCACGTGCGCAGTGCTCTCACAGGTGTGAGGAACCGGGAGTTGAGCCTCCCCTGCGGATGCTGCTATTCTGCTGATCACGTACTGTTCATCTGACTGACTAAAGTCTTACCGTGTGCCATGTTTGGTTCCCTAAGCTACTAAGTGGTGACCTAGGGCCTGAACCTGTATGGCCTGGCTCTGAAGCACACATGCTTAAACTCCCATGGTACATCTGTTTTTGTGACTTGCTTTTTATCTTAATCTATTTTGAATATTTTCCTACTGGCTTAATCAGCCCTTTAAATTTCAGAGTCTGGAACATAAGTTGTAATGGGTAAATAATTTATATGATCTGAATGAGTGATAATTAATGTAGCCATTTTCCTATAGGCAAACAGCTTGGTGTGATGAATTTTTAAGTGCTATGGTGATGTTTCTTGCACAAAATTTTTTGTATATGTAGTCATTAGCTGACCTTGTGCCAAAAGAACTGAGAACACATTAGCCAGAATATATTAGACAATAGTGTTTCCCATGTTGCTTGCCTTGAGATAATACTAGGAATTCCATGAAGTGAGGTTCTTTGGTTAAATAAAATGGAGAAATGCATTCTGTTATTGCATTAGAGATTTGTAATCTCTCACTAAAACTGGAATTATATTGGATATGAATCTCTCTCTCTCTCTCCCTCCTCTTCTCCTCTCCTTTTTGTTTAATGCATCATTCTCCAGACTTTTTATTTACAATTTCTTTCTTTGCAACATGGAGAGCTATCTCACATTGCTAGGATAAAAGGACATAATTTTTGGAAACACTACTTTGGCATTAACCCAGCCAGTTAAAGCTGTTTACCCTCAAATACCTTCAAAGCCATAGGTGTAAGATTAGATGGACTAGTTTGAGCAGAATCCTGTTTATGAAGGAAACAAACTCAATGTTTCCCATCCTCTGCAAGTCTTTGTGGTGTTGTGTCCTTGTGGTTGTTGTAGCGGCCACATTGCTCCTTCTCTCTGCACCATGCGTGAGTAGCAGCCTAACCCATTACAGGATGGCCCTGAGGGCTACATTGCCCCGTCTGCTAGTGCAGTTTTCTGGAGACAGTGACTGCTGTTCTCTAAGAGTCCTTGGGAGTGCTCAATCTGGGTGAGAAGCCAGAGGACAGGATGTGAATCACTGAAAACGGAGGGCACTTTCCAGTGTCGTCAGCTGTGGAATCATTGACCATTAATAAATAAATACAAGTAGCCAGGTGTGGTGGTGCATGCCTGTAATCCCAGCACTTGGGAGACTGAGGCTGGAGGATCGGTTCAAGTTCGAGACCAGCCTGGGCTACAAAAGTGAGCTCAAGGCCAGCCTGAACTGTATAGTGAGACCCTATCTCAAAAAGACAAAAAGGGGGCCGGGGAGATAGCTGCATGGCACAAGAACCTGCCTGGCAAGTGCAAGTTTGTGAGTTCAAACCTCAGTCCCACAAAATATAAAAAAATTAAATAAATAAAATAAATAAATACAAGAGCAAGGTTTGCTGGTGGAAAGTGGGGGTAGAACCTGCTGGTACTGGGGAGCTGCTTTGAGATGACAGCAGAGCAAAGGAAAGGGAGTGCTGGGGGCTGGGGAGATAGCTCAGTGGAATAAGTGCTTGCCTGGCTAGCACAAGGTCCTGAGTTTGATTCCTGGTATCACAAAAGAATGGAAAGAAAGAAAGAAAGAAAGAAAGAAAGAAAGAAAGAAAGAAGGAAAGAAGGAAAGAGAAAAGCACTGAAGACAGCCGGCATTGTCTTTGGTTTCTAACAGGAGATGTCCTCTAGGCCAAGGAAGGGACTTAGAGAGTCCATAGGGGGCCATAGACAAATCTGATTGACCTCCCAGACTCCGGCATGGGCCATTGGCAACACATTCTTGTGCTGATCTCTGAGACCCAAATGGTGGTGGCAGCCGCAGTGTCCACTGCTGGAAGAAGGGCACCAAGGTCTCTCCATTTCCTAGCAGAAGGGATCAATGCTGATGAGCTCAGGACACCTCTGACGAAGGTGTCCGGTGAGACCTGATCCTGCTTTCTCGATGTCTGTGTGCTTCCTAAGTTAGAGCCCAGCGGAGGGCCCTGGCTAAGGAAGCAGCCCCGCTACTGACCAGCCCGATGGTTAGAAGTCCAGGATGAGGCTCAGTGCCTGTGACCTCCCCAATGAGGCTATGATGTGGTCTTGGCTACCTGAAACCTCTTCTCTCCAATCCTGTAAGCCACCTTCTCTTTGGGGGCAGTGTCAGCTGTGTTTCTTCTGATGACCTCAGGTGGCTGTCACTGCTAATGCTTGCTCAAGGGATTTTGTTGTTGTTGTTAGCAGATTAAGAAATAAACAGGAGAGCTGGGTATTGGGGTGCAGGACTGTAGTCCTTAGCACCCTGGAAACTGAGGCAGAACCATGAGTGAGATCCTGTTTAGTAAGAATTGTCTTTAGTGTTCAAAGGACGCCTGCTCTCTAGAGTAACTTCTCATGCTCTTTGGAACTTTCTGTCATCATGTATCCCAGGTATAACCTAGCCATGATCAGCCCTGGGTGTGGCCTCCAGAGTAATTCTGCTTATTGTCAAAGGTAGGGTGGAGGTAGCATCTGAGCCTACGTGGTCTAGGCCATTTTCAAGGTTCCTGACGCCCATCCTGAGTGTATCACAAGGCCACTGTAAGGATTAAAAGGTATAAAGGCTACAATGAAATGTCATATTGCTATTGCAAAACCATCAAGTCTGTGGCTTTGTAGCTGTAGGATATTTTATTTCATGTGATTTGGTGAGGACAGTTGAGCTCTTTCTCCAGATTCCCTGTGGGGGATTCTGTCCCAAGCCATAGACATTCATAATGTATGTTTCGTAATACTTTACTGCTTTACCCAAAACACCAATTCCTGCCTCTGGCCATCATTGCTATTGGGGTCCAGCAGTGACCATAATGGACAAGACCCAACCCTAAAGGGTCTACCCCTACACAAAACAAGCCAAGTCCTAGAAAGATGAAATGGTACATTTTTTCAGATGCTTTTAGAGTTTGACTGAGAAAATAGGAGCTATAACCACAGGATGGCTTTCACACAGGATCCTGTGAAGCCTAGGGCTGTGTGAGGTAGGGAAGCCAGAAGCAGGGCTTGCAGACCCTGCTTTCTAGAAAAGCAGCTGGCGAGAGAGATCTAGACACTTGAGGTCAAGCAGATAATGATGGTGATCAGCTGTGCAACTGGATGTCTAGTTCTGCTTGTAGAAGTGTTGCTGAAATGATACAAAGAACTTGTAGAGAAGTATTGTTCAGTTTGACCCTATAGGGCTGGAGAGATAGCTCAGTAGAATAGGTGCTTGCCTGGCAAGTGTGATGGCTTGAATTCAATCCCCAGTTCTGCAAAAAAAAAAAAAAAAAAAAAAAAAAAAAAAGTTTGAAGAACAGTTTGACACTATAGCCATATTATTCTTTGAGATTCTAACTAGATACTAGGTAGACTTATTGAATGCTTTCTGTCTAAATATTATTCTTATCAAGGTGTGATGGCACATGCCTGTAACACCATCATTTGGGGGCTAAGGCAAGAGGACTGCTGCAAGTTTGAAGCCATCATGGGTATATGAGTTCAAGGCCAGGTGAAGTACATAGTGAGAGCTTCTCTCTCTGTCTCTCTCTCTCATATATATATATATATATATATATATATATATATATATACACACACACACACACACACACACAAACACACACACACACATACACATATGAAGACAACTCACTCCAAAACTCTTATGAAAGTTAAAGCTTTGAGGATATAATTGATCAGTTCAAGATTAAAATGAAACAATAAATGATGATTTGTCACTAGTTAATAGAACAAGAATTAAGAGCCAGACTGTTTAGCTCCTATCAGGAGCTTGTACCCAATAAAAGGTTACAACTGTCGACACAGAGGCACGGACTCCAGACTTCATCTGTGGTTGCTGTTGAGTCAGACAGAGGCTAAAATGAGCAGTATACGATAAGAAACACAAGTTTCTTTCAGATTGGAAATGAAAGAGATCAAGTGAAACTGCCACACACACACACACGCACGCACACACACATGCACACCTGTCTGTGTCCACACTTCTGGCCTTGAAAAGACCACTTACTCTGCGCATGGGTTCTCTACATTGCTTCTAGCAGACTCCAGCTGTGTCACTCACAACAGTGTAGTCAGAAAAATCTATCGCACCTTCCCAGGGGTGCTTTTGGGTCTCTGAGGTACCACCCACCACCCTGATAGGTCTGAAGCCAGGCACAGGCCTTTCCCCAAAAGGAAGCCATAGATGTTCTTAGAAATAATGCCCAGTGTCACCTCACCACTGTCTAATTAACCACTGGTTTCCTCTTTCCTAAGACTTCTTGAAGGGACTCTCAAGAGCTAAACTTGTGCCTTTCCACATCTGTCTGGCACACATTTTTCTACTGCCTTTGTTGGTATCTTAAGGTCTAGGGCAGTAGTTCTCAACTTTTCTGATGCTGTGACCCCGCAATACAGTTCCTCATGTTGCGGTGAACCCAAACCAAAAAATAATTTTGGTGTCTACTTCAAAACCGTAATTTTGTTACAGTTATGATTCGGAATGTATATACCTGATATGCATTATGTATTTTCTGATGGCTTTCGGCGACCCCTGTGTTTTAGTCGTTGGACCCCCACCGGGGTTGCGACCCACAGGTTGAGAACCGCTGGTCTAGGGACACCTCAAACTCAGATGTATTCAGCACTCCACAAGGTAAGGAGAACAATGAAGCTGGTGAATAAAAGACTGGGTGAGCTGGGGAAAACCAACCGCGCTCTTATTCTGGGGCTTTGCAATAGTATGCTGTCCAGGGAGAAAGCCTGGGCAGGCAAGCTGACAGTTGACCACCTGTGACAGAGGACAAAGATAGAAGCTGTGATGGCTAGGTGCCCTCGCTGGCTGGCGTTGGTGGCTTCTGTCCAGTACAGATTTCTTTTTGTGGAACTTCATGTTGCCTTGTCTGTAAAAAGTGGGTCTCTAAGGCTCCAAGGTGCCACTTCCTCTGACAGCTGGATTCTCTGATCTGTGATGGAATAGGTGTCTCTAAGACTGCTGGAGCCACTGTCTGTCTGACCCATGTGTGAAAAGTGCCTGCCAGGCCTGTTTGATCTAACTGACTTTTTGGAACCAGTGTCTTTGAGGTCTTTGTTGGATGACTGACTGTGCATTTTCCTTAAGGGCTTTGTTTCCTTAATAAAATAGTAAATGCCTACCCATCATCCTGGAACCACTTTTGATGTCAAAAGTTGCTTTTGTGTGTGAGTGTGTGTGTGTGTGTGTGTGTGTGTGTGTGTGTGTGTGTGTGCCAATTTTCTCTTCTTTTCAAAAGCAGTCATGAGCAGACAAAGCTTAGAAAGGGTTTCTTCTTCATGTTGTTTCAGGGAAAATAGAGAAAGTCAAACCTCCTCCATCCCCCACAACTGAAGGCCCCGGCTCGCAGCCTGACTTAACCCCCGAAGAGGCTGCCGGAACCCAGCGGCCCAAGAATCTGATGCAGACCCTCATGGAAGATTATGAGACACACAAATCTAAAAGGCGCGAGAGAATGGATGATAGTAGTGTAAGTTTTTCCTTCTTTCCGTTCACTCCTCTGAAGGAGACTGTGTGTGGCTGGTGGTCCAGGGATGGATCTGTATGCAGCTGTCTTGCCAGCACTGTGGGTTTAAAAACAGCTTTCGAACATGTGACTTAGGGTTCCTGGAGCTGGGTTGGGGTTTCTTCTGCCTCGCGTCTCGCCAGTGTTGGCCAGGCAGGGAGCCTGTTCCTCTGCTGCCTAGTTGCCTAGTATATCTTGAACTCGTGGGCAAGGCTGGCACATAAGTTCAGTGGATAGGAAGAGCACAGGCAAAGGAAGCCACAAGGGAAGGCCAGGGTGCCTGGGCAGCTTCCTCAGGCTTGCTCTATAGAGCATTTATGTCCCTAGAGAACAAGGACATGCAGCTCCTTCAAAATCTACTCTGCGGCAATCTTAGGAATGTTACACAGGACTCAAAATCCCTACTGTGTGTGGGGCTGTGTCCAAGCCCACGCGTGTAGTTCGGCAGGTAAGAATCATCAGAAAGGACAGTTGAGAACCACAGAGCCACTGCTAAGCCTCAGAATGTCACACGTGGCATCATCTGCTCCGTAGTTTCTTTGTGTGATAGGAGACTCCAGAGCTGTTGCACATAGTCCTGAGGAGCCTGGGGTCAGCAGCGGGCTTGCATATAACACCAGAGAGCTGCTGGATCCAGTCTCATGGCGTATGTCAGAGTGGCCCTCCCTTGCCCCTGTGATACTCAGAGACCAGATAGTTTGGATTGGGAAACTGCCCTGTTTATTCAGGACAGGTCCTGGTTTAGGCCTGTTGTCTGGTGTATTTATAAGAAGCCTCCCTTTCACTTTTAAATGCTTCCTACTTGGTTAGGTAAACTATCTGGCCACCTTAAGCTTGAGAAAACACTTCATAGTAATCTGCTGACTTACTGCCTTTTATATCCTGGCTGAATAAGCAGTGGGGCTCTCAAGTCAAAGCCAGACACTGAAATTTGCTTATAAAATATGTGGCGATGGAGAAAGGATGAAAGTAAACCCAGGAAGAGCAGGCTGCCCGCTCACTGGGCAGCTCCCAGCTGTCCCTGCTTTTATCCCAGCCTGCAAAGAGCAGTGGTATGGCTGCCAATCAAGCAGGACAGTGCCTGTCCTTCTTTGGCTGGGGTAGGTGTTTTCCCTGGGTGCTAACAGTGAGGCGCTGGCTGTGCTTTCCGAGCTGCAGGACGTGTCCCACCCCCTGAGGCTCCACAGCTAGCCCTTCTTTGGTCTGGAGCTCCCCTTGAGGTACCTTGGTGGCCTGTGGCGGTCCTGAAGTGCGGTGCTCTGAGTGCGCTCCTTCCACCCCGCCTCTGAGGCCAGAGCAGCTTTGCCAGATGGTAGCTGAGTGGATTCCTCCCATTCTGCTGTGGAGGGGAAAGAACAGCCCTGGGTTATGATGCTCTAAATGTTTTCTAAGCGCACGGTGTGTCTCTTGTGGGTGCCTTTCGCAGCAGAGTGCAGATGTGAGGGGACACTATGGCACACAGAAGGGAGGAGCCAGCTCTTGGTGGCCTCACAGCCTCAGGACTGGGAGCCTGGCACACCTAGATGGTGCTACTCAGGCTGTCCCCTGAGCAAATGCCAACCAGGTTGGATTTCCCCTTGGCAGTAATGAAGCTGGGTGGAGTCAGTATTTAAATAGCTGTGAAGAGGTAACTTCTTGTCTCTAGTTTGTCTAAAACAATGGGCATTTCAGATGGGGAGAAACCTATTAACTAATCACTTGGATTTGAGGCCAAATGTTTAAGTATTAACTGACGTTACAGTAAGTGGAGGCAAGTTTGTTGTTGAAAGCTCATAGGTGCCACATGCTTATGATCCCTGCCCTCTGCTAGGCTGAGGCAGGAGAACTGCCAAGCTCATTCTCAACCTGGTTGAGTGCCAGTTTCAACCTGGACTTAGTGAGACACTGCCCACCCCCAAAGAAGAAATGAAAGGACTGGGGATGTAGCTCACTGTGAAGGCCCTGGGCTCAATCCTCAGAGCTGCAAGATAAATAGCAACGGAACAAAGACTGTTCAGCCAATCTGCGAAGTCCACTATCTCCTTTTTCTAGAGACTCAACCTCAAAAAATGTACTGTCGCTTCTGAAGCCATTCTGTGATCCTCAGGCAGGCTTGATTTCAGAGCCACCTGTTCACCTGTCTCCTAGCCCTGCCAACATGCAGGGTCTTTTCTGTTGTATCAATGGCAGCCAATGGAAAACATTATTAAAGATTCCCTGTGGGGATCAACAAACTCCCTTCCCCCCACCATAGCTATTCTGTGGCACCTTCTCTACTTTTCCCTTATACGATTATCCCTTATACAAAAGGGTTGCATACTGACTTCCCTGTCCCTATTCGTAGAAGCTAAGGATAGTGGCCCAAAAGGTAAAGCAATCGCCCCGCCCCCTGCTGAATGTATGTGCGCTGTCTCAGGCACCATGCACACTCTGGATCCTCCACCCTCTCTGAGAGCATCACACAGCATCACCCCTGACACACCTCTTGCCAGATTCCCTTCCTGTAGCCCCTGGGCAGCGCTTTGCCTGCCTCTTCAGAAACTAGAAGCCACACCTAAGACCCCAGGGTCTCTTCCCCAGGATCAGAACCCTTTCCTAAAGAAAGCACAATGGTAGCCAACTTTCATTAAAGGTAGAAGAAGAAACAGGCTCTGCAGAGTGCCTCTGGGACAAACAAAAGTAGGGAAAGAAGTCACTCTCCCATGGGGGCTGGGCTAACCTGCAAGAGGGAGCACAGTGACCCAAAGTGCAAGTCTTGCAAGTTGAACAAAAAGCATTCCCACTGTCGCACTACCCAGGGAGAAGACAGATTAAGGCAACAGACAGTGGGGATGTGCAAATAGTGGGGGTCATCACACAGAGATAGTCATGAACTTGAAGGACAGAAAAAGCGAAGGAACCCATGGGAAGCCAGGCCATCAAGAGACCAGCAGAACCAAGCCTGTTTTTGCCAAGAAACTTGTGTCAAGAGAACCCAGAAAAGCTGATCCTTGCCATCAGATCAGCTTCAGACCACTGATGGGTTTTGGAGCCCTGTCCGCCCCACCAGGTCCTATCCTTATCCCTTTTCCTACTTGATGAAAAATCATGTGCAGGCCAGACCGGAAGGACCTGGCCCACGGAATCCCGTCCAGGTCAAGGTGTGAGAGAAACTGCAGCACTCAGTGACCTCTAGCTCATCCTCAGCCGTCTTTCTCTTCTGCAGGAGACCAGGTGATTACTGAGGGGCACAGCAAATGACAGAGGATGGGAAAGGAAACGACAGCTCTAGAGGGCCCAAGTGCTGGGCTGCTTGGGTCGAGAAGCCTGGTAGGAAATGCTGGCCCCTGGGTCTGTTGTGCCTCTAGGTATTCTTCTAGCCAGTGCTCCCCAAACCCTTGGAAGGTGAAAGATGAGGGTCACCAAGTTGGTGATGCTTTTGAACATGATGTTTCCCTTCCTCGTTTCAGTGGCTGCTGGCCTGAATCCCAGTCTCAGCCTCCTGGGTGCTCAGCCCCCCGCAGCACAGGGGTGCTCTCAGTAGGATCTCCCTTCCCCTCTTTATCCTTCTCCTCCCCCTCCTTATCCTTCCCCTTCCCCTCCTTCTACTCCTTCCCTCTTTCTCCCTCTCCATCCTCTCCCTTCTTCTCTGCCTCTCTCGCTGCTTCTCCCTCCCCTTCCCTTCTTCTTCATCTCT
Source organism: Myocastor coypus (assembly GCA_004027025.1). Lineage (NCBI taxonomy): Eukaryota > Metazoa > Chordata > Mammalia > Rodentia > Myocastoridae > Myocastor > Myocastor coypus. Next base: position 54,130 of record PVJA010007359.1, on the reverse strand, counting down.
TTCTTTCTAACACCTAAATACCAAGAGGCCTTTCATCCCCTCTGTCTGGCTTCAGAAGAAAAAGCCCAGCACTCTCCTGGCTAATGCCAAAGCCCGGGGCTGGCGCTAAGTGCTCCCCTGTGAACCTTTGTCTCACATTTCACCCCAGTGAGAACAGGCTCTGAGACCTAGGACACCTCACTGGGTGGGAAGATGAAGGCACCTGTCCCTAGGGCCTCTTCCCTCTCCAGGCTCTTTAGGAAACTCAGCTACAATCCCCAGTGCTTCACGTTGCCAGTTCTCCCTTGGGTTCTCTCTCACACCACAGGAAAGGAGCAGAGCACCCCAAACTCAGCATCCTACTCCATCAGCCTGATTACTACAGAACCATAGTGCTATACAGAGGTAGTAGCTGATGACCACAGATGTGTGAGCCCTCCTAGGCCCTGGTGAAGACAAGCGCCCATTATCAAAGGGCGTCTCCACCATCTTAAGCAGTCTGCATGGGACGTGGCCCACAGTGGTTCTGCTGGCTGCCACCCGGACAGGACCTGCTGCTCCATTTCCCATATTTGGGCCACTTTTTTCTGTGCTTTCCCTGTAAAGGATCGAGTTTTCCATAGGAACTCATCCTATGTAATCATGAGCAGGCCACCGCACTCCGGGGGGATATTCTGATGCCTGCCTCTGTGTGGCTGCCTGCCCTCAGCAAAGCACCCTCAGGTGGGACCCAGAACACCTGCCTCCTTGGGTGCAAATCTTGCACCCAAGCCAACTCCTGTCTGTGATTAAAGTCTTCCTTTAAAGGCACCATAGCTGCAAGACAGCTTTAAGTTCCAGAGAGGGCCCAGCAAGAGGAAAGGCTGATTCTTTGGACAGTTCCACAAATCCAAAAAGGCTACCAGAAGCCTTGTTGTGAGAAGCTGGTGGTACACAGAGGGCAAGGAATCTTGTTAATTCAAAGAGCAGAAAATGGAAACAGCATCTTGAATTAACAAAGTAAGGCTTATCTGATATTTTTATTAATGAATAGCAGTGTATCTGCTTGTTCTGGAAGATACAGACTTTTATTTATTTATTTTTTTTTTTAGTTTATTTATTTTTTATTATGGCCGGCTCAGTGTGCCTGGGGGTGGGGCTGGCACAACATGTGGTGCTGGGGATCGAACTGCAGTCCCTATGGTTGCCTAAGCTTGCCTAAGCAGGCGCTTTAGGCCGCTGAGCCATCTTGCTGGCCCCAGACTTTTAAATAAATATCAGATGAAGCAAGTGTTGACTTGGGTGTGTAGTGGTCTCCCATGGTCACTTCCTCTCTACCTGCCCCTGTGCCCTGCTGGTTCCCAGCTGGGACGTCCTTAAGCCTGTCTCGCCGTGTACTAACCCTGGTCTTTTCCCTCTCTGCCAGTACACCTCTAAGTTACTGTCTTGCAAGGTGACTTCCGAGGTACTTTTCAACTTGTTTGTCTTGGTCTGAATGCATGTTTGATCCAGGTGCATGTGGTCATGGTTTGCCATTCCTGATGTGTCGAATGCGAATGGCAAGGAACACAGCTTGTCCCCGTGTGGATTTTGTCCTGATTTTTTGGAGCTGAGGGACTCCCTGCAAATGCTGGAGCCCCCCAGCAATGAGATGTGGCGCTGCATTTGCTGTGTGGTGAGGTGGGCTTGGAGAAGCCATTGCCCATATGTGGATCCGGAGGGTGTTTCCCCTGGAGGGTGCGGCGTGGGCTGCATGGATTGCTTCAGCTCTTTACACATTGATAGCACTTGTTCTGTGGTCTGGTTAGAAACCAGTGCAGCACCCCAGACTGAGCTATTCATTGTGACCAGCCCTTTGCTACCTTAGCACACACGCAGAGCGCTTTGGGTTCAGGGTGAGCTATCCCAGACACGTACCTCTCAGTGTCCCCTCCCTCCAGTCTTGGAACATGTGTTGTTGTCCTGGAAGCTTTCTTAGGCTCTATTTGCTTTTCAGCCTGCTTCCTTCTCCATAACTCCTTTGTACATAGATTTCAAAAACCTATGGGAGGGCCGGTGAGATAGCTCAGTGGCCTAAAGCGCCTGCTTAGGGAAGCTTAGGCAACCACAGGGACCGTGGTTCAATCCTTGGCAGCACATGTTGTGCCAGCCCCACCCCCAGGGCAGGCTGAGCCGGCAAAAAACAAACAAACAAACAAACCCGAGAAAGCATACTATTTTTATTTTAAAAGAATTATTGGAAGTGTACAACTAAATCATCAAGTTCTATTGTGTGTCAGGTTGCTCTAGGTCCTAAGAACACAGCAGTTAACACAACAAATTTCCTGATGTCACGGAGCTGCATGTCGAGTTTCTGGTAATATAATAACGCAGTGAAATCTACCTCACCAGCTTTGCCCATTCGTACAATATTTGTTTAATATTTTCAAAAGAAGTTAATATTGCAAATGCAGTTTAAGCCCGCTCGTTACTTTTCCCAGTGTGCACTTCTCTGTCTTTGTCACACGTTTTCTGTCCGTGAGGTAACCATTTTTGACCTTGATGTGTATTTCCATGCATGTTTTTAGACCACATGTTTAAGCACACAGGAAGAACACTCCACATTTTTGCATGCTTTTCAGCCATTTAGCACTTATGGGTAAGCCATCCTGCAGTGTGTTCTGTTCTTCCATCTGCACTGTTTTCAGATATGCCCTTGTTAACACCTGTGGCTCCCGTGAACTTACGGTAGCTGGTGTCCAGCATTCAGCTGAATGAGCCTATGGCCATTTATTCACTCTCCTACTGATGGAAACACGGGCTTTTCCCATGTTGTTAATTGCCGTTATTATTATTGTTTGTCATGACAGAGACTGTTTCAGGGACTGTTCTTATATGCTTCCTTACTGACCTATGGAGCAATTTATCTCTCTAGAGTGGGATTGGGTAGTGGTTTTTGCAAATGATTCCTCAAACTGTATCAACCCATAGCATAACACATATTTTAAAAATGTTTCAACATTTAGCAAAACTATTTTACTTGGCTGGAGATTTGAGCTGTTAGTACTCATTAACTTTGGCCAGTGAAGTATAAACACACCTCGGTTACCAAGATTATGATCTTCCCTATAAAGATTTATTTATTTTTTTACCTGCTTCATCATGAGAGAACTTCAGATATATATCATCAGAAATGAGGGAAAATGACCATGCAAATTCATGGGAATGATCGAGAAGAGAGAGCTCACTACAGGTATAGTAAGTGAATTATTTGAGCTCTTGGCTATTAGATGTCCAAACCCAAGCGATGCTCAATGTTTGCATAATTATAAAAATTATTTTTCTGCCCTTCAGACATTTCGTGACTAAAGAAAGGGACAATTCGATCTGCGGCATGGAGCAATGGGCCTGGCATTTGGAAGGGATCCAGTAAATATTTGTAAGCAGAGTGGACAGACAAATTGAAGAGTAGAGCAAACTAAATTTGTTCTAGATGATTGAGCATTAAAACAGCAGCTAGGGGGGCTGGGGAGATAGCTCCATGGCACAAGTGCCTGCCTGGCAAGTGCGAGGTCGTGATTTCGAACCCCAGTCCCACGAAAACAAACAAACAGAAGCTAGGGCCAGCAAGATAGCTTAGTGGACTAAGAGCCTGCTTTGCCAAGCTCAGCGACCAGGGCTCAATCCCTGGTCCTGCATCCCACGCTGGCGTCACCCCTAGGGTGCACTGAGTCAGTGAGTCTAGGCATCATGGCGCACGTTTGTAATCTCAGTGCTGGGGAGGCTGAAAACTGTAGGATCACTGTGAGTCAGAGCTGTGTGATGAGACCCTCTACCAAATACATAAATGAATGAATGAGGGAATAAATAAATAAATAAATAAATAAATAAATAAATAAATAAATGTAAGAAAAAAAAACTCAGAATTTAAATAAGGCAGGGGATACTTGAAAAGGATGTCCCACCCTAGAACAATAGATGTATTTTCAGCTTTCACAGAAAACTTTTCAGTTTGTTTATATAGTCTGAAGGGCAGATGACATTTTACACAATGTAGAGCAGAATGTCTACAAAAATGCCTTGCAGGGGCTGACAAGATGGCTCACTGGTCTAAAGCACCTGCTTAGGCAAGCTTAGGCAACTACAGGAACTGTGGTTCAATCTCTGGCACCACATGCTGTGCCAGTCCCACCCCCAGGGCAGGCTGAGCCAGCCATAATACAAACAAACAAATAAATAAATAAAATATTTAAAAAGAAAAACCTTGCAGCCAGGTGTGGTGGCGCACGCCTGTAATCCCAGCGCTTGGGAGGCTGAAGCAGGAGAATCAGTGAGTGTTCAAGACCAGCCTGGGCTACAAAAATAAGCTCAAGGCCAGCCTGAACTGCACAATAAGACCCTGTCTCAAAAAGGACAAAATAAACAAACAAACAAATAAGTAAAAATGCCTTGCGTTCCAGTCTATGGTTGGAAATCCTCTCCCATGACAAGACAGGTCATTGATGACGTACTGTGTGCTTGAGCCTCCCTCAGTGCTTTACATACAGGGTCTCACATCTTCCTCAGGCAGACTCTTAGCTATTGCTTTTATTATTTTATGTGGGGACACTGAGACCCAGACCAGGTGACTTTTGGGAGGTCACATAACTAGCAGGATTTCAACTTACACCCTCCTAGGCATCAGAGTCTAGCCCACCTGATAAAACAGGAAAGGAGGGAAAGCATAATGTCCAATTTGTTGATTTTACAAAAACCTTGAAATATAACATAGACAGCCAGGGGATAAACAGACAGGTAGGAGCTGAGCATGACATCTGAGGCCTATAGCCCTAGCACCTGGGTGGAGGTAGGAAGGTCGGGAGTTCAAGGTCAGCCTAGGCTATGCAGTTGAGACTGTGTCTCAAAATAAACAGACAGATAGACAAACTAGAAAACAACCCCAAAACAACACACAGGGCCCTTACAACTATGGTCTGGTGCTGTTTCTCTGTTCCTTGACACCACTTACGGGACAGAAGACCCCTCCATGTAGCTGCACACTTTTCTGACTAGTGTGTTAAGCTTAGAGCACAGTGTGTCGATCCATAAGCCACTTGGTGGCATGGTGTAAGTGTCCAGTAACGTGTCACTCATTCAGCAGACATGACCAGTGCATCTCCAGCATAGGTCCAGCTGTTCCTATCAGTCGTCCATTCACGGGGGAGTGTGTTGAGACAGAACCCCAGCCCTTTCTTCCAGGATCTGCTTACCCCTGTTCTCCCATCTATGCTGTGACCTGCTCCTCTGGCATCACCAGTGTCACTGACCCTTGCCTAAAAACCAAGCTTTGCTGGCTGTACTGGACCTTTCTTTGAAACCAGACATGCACCATGCTAAGCTAATGCCAGAGTACTTGGTCAGCATCCATGGGCTCGCTTTCCCTGGGTGTTATTACTAGACCCATTTCTCAGATGTTGCCCACCTAAATCATTCAACTGGACCTCATCTGAATCACACCAAAGCTGGAACGGATGTACCAAGTCCCCACTTAAGAGCCTACAGACCATGCCAGGGTGCAGAGGGAGGCCCTGCCTAGAGCCCACATTTCCCCTGGTGTGCTAAGTTTTCGTTTTCATGTACATGGCCCTGAAGTTACATCAAAATGTGAAATTTTTTTTTATTGATGCAAAAGGTATTTTTTCCACCCCATGACTTTGCATTTAACTATAGCAAAGTAGATTTTTGTTATATAAAAACCACAGTGCACAGATGCACAAAGCTCAGGACAGATCGATTCCCCACTGGTCCACTAGTTACTGATTATTTCCTGATCTGTTTGTTTTGAAGAAGACTAAGCGGGAGCTGCAAAGGTAGCTCGGCGGTCTAAGCACCTGCCTGGAAAGCGCAAGTACCCAGGTTCGATCCTGGGTACTGCATACCAGGCCAGCTCTGCCTCCCTGCACACTGAACAAGGCACTGAAACGGAGTATGAGAGTGCACGCCTGTAATCCCAGCTCTGGGGCAGCTGAAAACAGGAGGATCACTATGAGTCTGAGCTGTGCAGCAAGACTGTGCCAAATAAAATGAAGAAATGAGAGAGAGAGAGAGAGAGAGAGAGTAAGAGGATCTGTAGTTCTACTGTCTAATGTGATAGCCACTAGCTAAATAGGGCTGTTCAAACTTAACTAAGTTAAAATTAAATAAATTTAAAAACTTAGATTCTCAGCCACCTGGCCCCGTCCCACTGGCTGTCCACCCGCAGTGTTCAGTAGCCACACACACACACAGTGACTGCCCCAGTGGGTGGCAGTGGGTGGCATAGATGGGCAATGTCAGCCGCGGGTGCTGGCACTCATTGCAGAGATTTCTGCGCAGTGCTGCTAGCGCATCGCACCTGCTTCATCTGGGCATTCATGCAGCAGGTGCCGAGCACAAGGAGCACCAGCAGCCCTGCCAGGTGGTGGAACCACCTGCGCACTGATCTGTAGGCCAGTTCAAAACATCTTGTGGAAAGCTTTGTGACAATGAGCTCTCTCAGCTGGGCATGCTTGAATTCCTAGTACTAGGGAAGGCTGGAGCAGGAAGCTTGCAAGTTTGAGCCCAGACTGGCAAGCAGATCATGTCTTAAAATAAAACACAAGAGAGGACTGGGGGGCCCAGTGTGGTGGCGCATGCCTGTAATCCCAGTACTTGGGAGGCTGAGGCAGGAGCATCAGTGGGAGTTCAAGACCAGCCTGGATTACAAAAGTGAGCTCAAGGCCAGCCTGAACTGCATAGCGAGACCCTGTCTCAAAAAGACAAAAAAAAAAAAAAAAAAAAAGAACTAGGGATAAAATCTCCAGTAACATGAAACAAAACCAGAACACTTCTATGGAAAACTAGGAGCCAAGCAAGGAATGAATTTGGGCTTTGAAGTAAATGCCTACCCAGAATCCCCCACTGCTCTTTCTTCCTGTCTGTCCCACTGGCTGTCCACCTCCAGCAGGAGCAGATACTTTCTTACTTTCCTCTCATATAGGTGCTGTAGAAGGAAGGAATGAAAAGAAAGGAAATGGAATGGTTTGTATATATAATTAACAGCCGTGAGCTCTGCATAATTTTTCCTCTTCTCTCTCTAGGTCCTTGAGGCCACACGTGTAAACCGAAGAAAGAGCGCACTGGCTTTGCGCTGGGAGGCAGGAATCTACGCCAACCAGGAGGAAGAAGACAACGAGTAGATGTCCTTTGGTGCTTGGGATACCAAGAAACCAAGAAATTCTCAAGTCAAAGCATTTTAATGGACTATTTATTAAAGTGCATACAAACTCAGCAATCCTTATGTAGACCAGAAGCTGCAATACACAATGATGAAAAATAAAGTGAAAAGACAGTCTACCCATCAAACTCTAAGTGCAACCTAAGAGTCACAAGAGAGAAGATTTCTCTGGGACTCTAAGAAGACTCTGGGTTTGGATTAATTAGTCCATGTTCTATCTGAAAGAGCAAAGGCAATACAAGCAAATCAACGCAGTTCCTGTAGGCAGAGCCGAGCCCAGCCTGACTGCTGATGGGGAAACGCAGTAGTGATAGCGCCACTCAGAGAGCAGCGGGCTGTGTAGTCTACACCGCATAGCATGTTTCTCTGAACATTCCTTGCTCATGACATCAGAGGTGTTGGGTTGACTGCATTTTTTCCCAGCTGCCATAATCAGTGGTGTTTCTCTCTGTAGTTGTCCAAAAGAGGCAGCTGTGATTCAGTTTCTCTTACACATATTTTTAATTCGAAACAATCAATGATCAATATGTGAATCCTGTATTTTTAAGACAATATCTCTCCATGTTGCACATGAAATCTATTCTGCAATAGGAAGCTGAGAAAGTTGGGGGAAGAGAGCCAAACCAAATGAATTATTTTAGCTTTAGGATCTTGTCTGCTTATCCTGTTGACTGATCTGCAGTTTAGGAGAACACATTTTCACAGTTATGTTTCTTCATATGAAAACTGTATTTAGTGGACAACTATTTTTATGATGGGATAGGGTGCATAAACATGGATAAAATCTGTACACATTGAACTGCTGTGTTCAAGACGGTAGGGGTATTTTTAGAGTGGCAATAATTGAAAAAAGGGCGAACTCTGACTCAGAGAGGTAGATGATAAAAAATAAAAAGGTGTTTATAGCTATTTTGTATTATAAAGTGGGCCTTATAGAGGTAGTAGGGAGAAAGGATGTTTTGAATCAATCAGGAAGGGAACATTAAAGTCATGAAGGTAGAAAAAGAAACAAAGGGTGGGCAAAGAGTGGGGAAATGAAGAAGGAAGAGAGATTATTTTTGCTGAGCAACTGGTGTTTTTCAGGGTGATAGATAGAGAAAATTATAGAAATTTAAGTGCAGGCTTGGGATCAGTTACAAATCCTAAAGATGGGGTATATATGTGTACACCTTTGTGCATTTGTGTAGTATATGTTCACAAGGGTGTGTGTGTGTGTGTGTGTGTGTGTGTGTGTGTGTGTGTGTGTATGTGTGTAGTGTGTAGGTGGGTGGGTGTGGGTGTGGGTGTGTGTGTGTGGTTAGATTTCCAGATGGATTATGGCACCTGGGTAGGTGTAGTTATTTCCTCCAAAGCTGTTCACGAGCTTCCGGAGTGAGTGACAATTTCTTTTTTATGAAAAGGGATATAGAAGCGCCGAGCTGATGCAGTATTTGTAATATTAACTTGACCTGACATGGTATTTGCATGAGTCCCAGTTGCAGAGTTTTAAGCAGTTTTGTAATTTGACATCTAGGAATGTATCCTATTTATTCTCATACTTTGTATTCATGCTTCGTATACTATAGAAGATGCCAGCTGTACTCTTTCTGTCATTTAAAGCAATATAATAAGGGCATTCACTAGCGAGGTGCCCTGCATTTCTGGATGAGAAGAATTTTCAGTTTCTGGCCATGAGAAAGACAAAAGAAAAAAAAATCTAAAAAACAACTAACTGGCCTTCCTCATGTTTCTATTGTTTTAAGATTATGTTGTTTTTTAAACAAAGCAATAATTGAATCAGACCTCACTAGAATTCATATTTGTTTCCATACTGTTACATCACAAGCTCTAATATGTTATTATAGTAAGTAGCAATTCCACAGGATTTGTAAGTAGAGTTACATTCATTATGTTTGCCTTTCTATCAAATGAGTATTGACTTTGGGGGGAAAGTTTATTTGCAGAGAGGTGGTGAGCACGGGGTACAGTGGTGGGTAGAACTTTTTGAAACTTATAAGGAATCTTTGAAGCTACCAAGGGGCCCTGTAATTTGATGCTAGATTCTTCAGACAGACAGTGGCCAAACTTGCACATGCGCTGTTGGTATCACTCTAGGTGGTTGGTTCTCCTGAATATGTAGAAAAATGCTAGTTGCTGGGGAGACAAAACAGATAAGATCCCTGCTTTGAGAAATTCAGCTGATAGGGAGGGAGACTGGCAGGGAGAGAAACACTCCCCCAAACAACATCCCTGTTAGATTAGAAGCCCTGCCCCGGGGAAATGGTAGTGCTCAGGAAGGAGGACTGCCTGTCTTTGAGGATTTCCAGCTGGAGGTCCCAGGTGCCTGGGCTGAGGGCGCAGTGATGGTGTGTTCCCAAAGGGGACTCTCAGATGAAGATGGAGAAAGCAGCCAGCTGGCTGTGTGGCCCCAGGTCCTGGGATGAGGATGGCTGGAGGGCAGGAGTACTCTGGGAGGCAGAGCAAGTGGCCTGTGCTTCCTACTTCCTGGGCAGACTGAAGGCACTCTGAAGATCGCAGGCATGCTGAGGACTCCCTCCAACGTTTTCCACGAGAGGAAACCAGCCTCATGACTTAATCCTTGTTGTTCTCTTTGGAAAGGAGCCTCATCACCTATGAAAGCTACAGTTGAGAAGAAGATTGGCAGCAGAAGAGAAAGTTAGGATGCCACCCAGTCCATGGGGTCGCCTTGGAGGCAGATGGAGTGGCCCTTGATGGTACTTGAAGAACCAGAAGCATGTGTTACTTAAGGAATTGTAAGAGTTATAGGTCTGGGGTCCCGCAGGGCCACGTTCCACATATAGATGAGGAAATGAACTTAAGATTTCTTGATTCCTCCCCCAGTTACAAAGCTGTTCTACATTTCCAACTTTTGCTAGTTCCCCTAAACTGCCTTCAAGTTTTGCTATTTCCTTGCTCCACACTGATTCTCTCATTCTATTCCTATAACATGGAAATTGCAATTCCCTCAAGAGAGCCAGGTTTTCTGTCTCTTGAGATTTCTATCATTCAAGACCCATGGGGCCACCACTTTGGACATAGCACTGTGCTAGACTCTAGGATCCCACATGAACCCCTGTAGCTCTCTGAAGATGGGACAGACCCTTGGAAAAAATCCCTTCTTCTGCCTAATCCATTAAAAAAAAAAAAAAAGGCTGAGGAATGACTTTGCCTCTGAGGTTCAGCCCCACCCCCCAATAGCAGGCCAGCCTGTTGGTCTCCACTGCAACAGGCATTTAGGTTATGTAGATGCTAGGCCCTCCCAGGAGTATGCCATGCTGCAGTGCTGAGGGACGCTCATTTCCTCCAGAGCTGATTAACTACTGACATACCTTGGCTTTCTCATTCAGAAATTATGGAAACAGGGTCTGTCAGTGGCAGGAGGCCGGGCTGTGTCCTACTTGGATGACACAGTGCAATTTCCTTGCCTCTTTTTCCCATGCATGCTACCTGCCCTTAGCAAGACATAGAAGCAGTATATAGGTCAATATATATATATATATATATATATATATATATATATATATTCATATATATTCATATAAGGCATACCAAGAAACACTAAAACAATGTTGACTATTAAACATTTTTTCCAACAACAGAATGGATTTAAACTATGTATTAAAAAAAATAGTGTAAGTGTTATAGATGGCGAATATATCCAGTTTCAGTTACAGAACCAGTTTCCTGACTTTTAAGCATTCAGTGAGCTGCCAATTTTGATTTGTGTTGCTCTTTACCTAGATGGCTTTTTCTTTCTCGCTTTTTTTTTTTTTTTTTTTTGTCGGAGGAGAGAAAACAAGGAACAAATCTGTGTTTGACAATTATACTCTGTATCTTGCTTTCCTATGTATGTTAACCACTTAAATGTTATTACCCTGCTTTGGTTTTATAGTGATTGTGAGGCATTCGATGCAAGTATACAGTTATTTTCTCATTAAAACCCAGTGTGTACTGTGTTTTCATAAAGGGTGACTGTGTGCTGGGGGAGGGGGCAAGAGACGAGGCACAGACCGTGAGCAGCAGGGCCAGCACCCTCGGCCTCTCCGTGGGCAGCAGCATGTGTTTCCTTACCTATGGCATCAAGGAAGCGGTCCTACCTGGAGGGATATGTGGTACCAGGCTGTTCCCGAATGCTCCCTTAGCAATGTCATCATCTACAGCTGTCCCAGGAGCCTCCCACAGGACACTACACACAGTGATACATGTTTCTCCATGATACAAGGTAGAGCCGAAGTAATTTCGAGACAAACAGCAGGATGAGCTTAAAGCCAGGCCTTGCCTGTGACATGCTGGCTCCAGACTTTAGGATTATTGTCTAACTTTGGGCTTGGCCCTTCTCTGCAGAACAGAGAACTGCAGACTTGACAGCACACAGACAGCTTCATCAGATGCTTCCTCTTCAAATGGGCCCTGTCCTCACCTCAGTCTCCAGCGGTGCCAGCCCCTGCCCGGCCCCTGCCCCTCTCCCTCCCTGACCCGTGGCCCTTTGTTTTCTGTTCTTCCTCCTGCCCTCCTCTTCCTTCGACTTTCTTTTTTTTTTTTTTTTTTTGTCTTTTTGAGACAGGGCCTCGCTGCCTGCTCTGAGGGTCCAGGGGCTTACTGTGGGACTCACAGGCATCAGAGATGGTGAGCAGTCCACTTCTTTTCTGGGAAAAGGTGACGGCTTCCTGTGGAAATTTGATTAAACTCCAAAGACTGTGGGCAGCCTTTATAAAGTACTGAGAGTATGACTGGTACTTTCTGGACTTTCCACAAACATAACACAGCTCTCCTAGAGTGAGAAAGAAGAAAGGGGTGTCTTCTTGGGACACACACCTTCTCACCTTGCCATGATTCCCTGGATAATACAGTGTAGCAAATATGTACATGGAGTCTACCTGTTTAGATATTGTAAAAAAATTCAAGGATGATTTGAAGGAAATACCCAATTTATAAACATTATACCATTTCATATAAGGAATTTGAGCATTCATAGATTTTTAGTGCCTCTGTGAGAGCCCACAACCAATTTCCCATGAAACTGAGGGACCCACGTATTCACCTCTGTCAACAACCCCATGGAGGGTACTGGTTTAATTTCTATTTTACATGGGAGAAAACGGGCTCCTGGACGTTGATCTGTTGATGACTCATGGTCTGTAGGTAGCAGCATCCTGACTCCCAGAATTCCAACTGACCCCTCTTCCCACCGAAATGGGTGACAGGTAATGTCACACACAGCGTTGGGTTGATCTGCGTGAGATCGAGGAGAGCTTCATTGTGTCTTCTCACTGTGTTACAACAAAGCACTCATGGGGTCAAGGCCAAGGCCGCTCAGTTAAGGAGGAATTAGGTTTTGGTGGGAACAGTGAAGAAAGTTTTGCCTACCTCTATCTCTGAGGCTCAGCTCTTCCAGGAGAGGCCAAGCAATGTCCCAGGTATCCCCTTTGTTACCCCAGGGAAGCCAGTTAAGGTGATAGAAATGTATTACACTGTGACAATGGCTGTAAAACACTAAATTTACTCAAAACCATCAAATTATATTGAAGTTTTATTATGTTACTATACCGCAGTGAAGCACTAGGAAAAAAGAATAACTGGGGAACCGGGCGTGTGTGGCACATGCCTGTAATCCCAGCACTTGGGAGGCTGAGGCAGGAAGATTGGTGCGAGTTCGAGACCAGCCTGGGCTACAACAGTGAGCTCAAAGCCAGCCTGAACTGCATAGTGATTCCTTGCCTCAAAAATACAAAAATTAGCCAGGCATGGTGGCTCACACCTGTAATCCCAGCACTTGGGAGACTGAGACAGGGGTATTGGTGTGAGTTCGAGACCAGTCTGGGCTACAAAAGTGAGCTCAAGGTCAGCCTCAACTGCATAGCAAGACCCTGTCTCAAAAAGACAAAAAAAAAAAAAAATAGATAGATAGATAGATTGATAAAAAGTAATAATAACTGGGGAGAGAGAGGTTGGAACAGAACACAAGTTTGGAAGGGGTAATACAGAGACCACACAGGTTTAAAATAAAAGGAATTTTCACAACAAGTAGCCTCTACTTTGTCCACAAATAAGTAAGAAAGCTTGCTGTCCCCATGATACCCACAAGGCACCAGAAACCTTGGACCTGGGATGGCTGTGGGTTCAGAGTCCTGGGACTGGGAGCACCAGGCACAGCCAGAGTGCCATGTGGCGGTCAGGTGTACTGGGAGCACAGGCCATGGGAAGCCAGGCTCTGAACTGGGAGACAGAATGGAGCACAACGACTGGGATAGTCCAAACCAAAGGTATCTTTTGGGGATTCTTATTTAGCAGCCACTAACCAAAAATTCTCCCATGTTGAGACAGTAAGCCTCCACTGTTCAAAGGGCAGTTGACTTGTGACGGTATGAGGAGAGCACAAGGCTTATAAACTTAGTTTTTTGTTGGCAATAAAGAGAATGTCATCATGGGACACGTAAGGCAATGTAAAGTCAGGTTATTTGGGAGCGTTGGTTATTTTAATTATGGGATTCCTAGACCATGAGAGGACACTGAAAGTATCATTCCCTGTATAGAATCCATGCAAATAAGCATTTGGGCTGGTGGGGGCACAGAGAACAGATAACAACAGGGATTTTTTTTTTTTTTTTTTTTTTTGAGACAGTATCTCACTGTAGTTCAGGATGATTTGAACTCACTAGGTAGCCCAAGATGTCCTCAAACTCTCAGCCATCCTCCTGTCTCAGTCTCCCAATTGCTAGGATTACTGCCATATACCACCATGCCAGGCCAAATGGAATTTTTTGTGTGTGTGAGACTGGGGCTCGAACTCATGACCTTGTACTTGTTAACCAGGTACTTGTGCTACAGAACTATCTCCCTAGCTCCCCACAATGGAAAATTGAAAGGGAAAATTCCTAAGACTTTAAACACACAAACTAGACTCTTCTCTAAAGTAAAATAAATAAATATACACACAAACTGATACTAAAGAAAAGAACACAGTCTCAGGAAATACCTAGAAATGCAACATTGGCAGTTTCAAAATGATTCCCACTGTCAAGTTTGGGGTTTGTGCCAGGGGAATAATATAACACAGTATACATGTTATGATACTATTTTATGATGAGTCACCCAAAGAATTATATACAAGTGCAGGAAATCTGTCTGCACACTAAAGACCCAAGAATCCAGCTGATAGCCTAGGTCCTAATATCCTAATTGGTGGACAACTTGCTGCATGAGTCAAGCTGAAGACCTAGAGCTCATAACAATGCCTCCCACCAGTCCAGCTGGAGGCCAAGAGCCGGTGACAGAGTCTCATGCAGCCTGCATCACGTATCTGAGCTGGAAGGGCTCAGAGGTCAGTGGTGGATGCTGGGAAGTCTGTGCCAGTGGGATAAAGGATCTCTCTTTGCAGGTTGAAGGACCTGAACTGGAGCCAGGAGGCAATGCTTAAGGTGCACACCAGAGCTCCTCCAAAGTATTGCAGCCATGGTCAGCAACAGTGAGCTCCTGAGCTCCTGAGGTACAGGGGCCGGGAGTTTGATCCCCAGGGCCTGCTGTGCCAGCCCTGCCCCCTGGGCGTGCTGAGATAGCAATTGAGACTGGGCATGGTGGTACGCACCTATAATCCCAGCTTTTGAGAGGCTGTAAACAGGCAGATCACTCTGAGTCCCATCTAGTGGTGAGACCCTGAACACCCTGTAGACCCTTCCCTAAAAAAAAACAAAAAAATAAAAGAACAGTGAGCTTCCGATCTGCTCCAGTAATGAGGAAATCCGGGTTCCCGACTGAAAAGCCAACGTCACAAGCTTTTTCATGAGGCTGAGCAGTGCGCCATCTTCCCCTCCAGAGCCAGGAAGCAATGCAAAGCAAGAACCAGAGCTCCCGCAAGTGCACTGCAGCCATTCTCAGTGACAACGCAGGTCCCGAGTTCCTTGGACAAGAACAGCTAAGTTCTTCAGGAAAGCCAACATGTCAAGGTCCTCCAGCAGAACAACCCAGGAGAACTGGCAGCTTCCAGCAGTGCTCACAGCTTCTCCAGCCCTGCCTCTTGTGCTTGGCAACACCCTCAGGTGGGCCCCCCACAGCCAGCACCATGCTGGTTCAACTCAGCTGGGCGTAGCAAGTTGTCCACCAATTAGGCATCTGCTACACCCACTCAGATGCTCTCTCTGAAAGGAAAAAGAAAGTCGGCACCATGTGGGCGGTTTTATTTTACCAAGAAATAGTGACTCCAATGTCAATTAACTTTTTTTTTTTTTTTTTGAGACAGGGTCTTATTATGCCGTTCAGGCTGGCCTTGAGCTCACATTTATAGCCCAGTCTGGTCTCGAACTCACACCAATCCTCCTGTCTCAGCCTCCCAAGTGCTGGGATTACAGATGTGTGCCACCACACCCGACTATATGTCAATTAACTTTGATGAAACAGTTTTCCAAATCTTAGCTGCACAGGTGGTAGACTCTGAAAAACTGGAATAAAACCCACGAATTTGTCCCCCTGCCTTCTACTCATTTATAGACCACACTGTCTCCAGCTGATTTGAACAGCACTGGCTCTCTCCCAAGGGCTGGCATTACTGCCGTGCACCACCACGCCAGGTCAAATGGAGAACTGAAAGGGAGAACTCAGAAGATTTTAAACACAAACTGATACTGAAAGAAGGAACAAAGTCTCAAGAAATACCTGGAAATGTCTTATTGGCAGCTTTTACATGTTTGGGAGTTTTGCAAGAGGAACAATATAATGAAGGATACGTTTTATATTATTTTATAATGAATCACCCAAAGAATCATATACAACAAGGAAATCTGTCTGCGCACTAAAGACCCAAGAATCCAGCCCAGACCCTGGGTCCTAATGTCCTGCATGAGTCCTCCTAAAGAACTAGCGCAGCGGTTCTCAACCTGTGGGTCATGACCCCGGTGGGGGTTGAACGACCAAAACACAGAGGTCACCTAAAGCCATTGGAAATCATAATTGTAGCAAAATTACAGTTTTGAAGTAGCCACTAAAATTATTTTTTGGTTTGGGGTCACCGCAACATGAGGAACTGCATTGCAGGGACATGGCATTAGAAAGGTTGAGAACCACTGTCCTAGCGCTTATAACAGTGCCTTCCACAAGTCCAATTGGAGGCCTAGAGCCCACAACCAAGACTCATGCAAGCATGCTTCACAGATCTGTGCTGGAAGGGCCCAAAGGTCAGTAGTGGAAGCCTGTGCCAGCGAGATGAAGGTCCTTTGGAAGGAGCGCCCTGGAAGGCTTGTGACACAGCTTAGGGCCACTCCCTGGATTCACAGCTCAGGACTGCCACTCAGGAAAGCAGTCCAAGAGTGCTCTAGGCACTGCTGCTCCTGCTGCCCCGGGGGCAGCACCTTGACAATCTCTAGCTTAGAGTCTTAAGAAATGGATGGATCTGACAAATCACATGCATTTGAAAACTAGAGAATGGGGCTGGCACTGGAGCTCAGGCTTAGAGCACTTATCTAACATATGCGAGGCACCAGGAACAAAACAGAAAAGAAAAAGAAAATGCAAGAACGGTCAAGATTTGCCATCTGCAGATACACACACATCTGCAGTGTTTTGATGATTCATTGAGAAAACAAATACGCAAATGTACGTTTGTGGATTACACATCAGTTTACCACTTTGTGGGTGCTGGTGACTTAGAGCTTAGCGTTCACTTAGATTCTTTTTATTTATTTATTTGTTTGTTTGTTTGTTTGTTTATGGCTGGCTTAGCCTGCCCTCAGGGTGGGGCTGGCGCAGCATGTGGTGCCGGGGATCAAATCATGGTCCCTGTGGTTGCCTAAGCAAGCCCTTTAGACGGCTGAGCCATCTTGCAGGCCCCTAGATTCTTTGTTTTTTCTTTTTGTCTTTTTGAGACAGGGTCTCACTATGCAGTTTAGGCTGGCCTTGAGCTCACTTTGTAGCTAAGGCTGGTCTCGAACTCGCACTGATCCTCCTGCCTCAGCGTCCTGGGTGTCACAATTACAGACTATGTGCTGCCACACCCAGCTTCTGGTAGATTCTTAAAGCAGGCCTCTCTGATGGTTTAA
Organism: Myocastor coypus; assembly: GCA_004027025.1. Lineage (NCBI taxonomy): Eukaryota > Metazoa > Chordata > Mammalia > Rodentia > Myocastoridae > Myocastor > Myocastor coypus. Next base: position 36,931 of record PVJA010007359.1, on the reverse strand, counting down.
GCAGCAGAAGGAAATGAGAAAGGGTATTAACACGCAAGTACACCCAGACTTCAGGGACAAGACCAGCAGATGCATTTAACCATGAGAGAAGCATTTCTTGTACAGAGTGATAGCAGTAAGTTTGGATCATGAAGAGCATAATTCCTCTGGAGCCAGGCACTGAGACCTCCTGGTCTGGCGCCCACCTCCCCTCCCCAGCAACTTCATGCGCTTCTTCTCCTCCGCAGTAAGCAGGGGAAGTAGGTTTTCTTTGGTACTGAGCTAGACGATCAGTGAGAGGACTGTGCGGCAGCTGTCTCTGTTAGCCTTTCCGCTGCCTACGGGCAAACTAACGAATGGTGGGGATAGGCAGAAGTAAAGGTCGTCACTCTTGAGACGTGCAAAACTGGGAAGCATTGTGTGACTAGGGAATGAAGATGAGATATACAGGGCTAGGGAGATAGATCGGTGCACGGGGCCTGGTAGGCCAAGGGTGAGGTCCTGAGTCAGAATCCCAGTAACACACACACACACACACACACACACACACACACACACACACACGCACGCAGAGACGTACGCACATCATTTGGCCACAAACCTCCTCTTGTGAGAAAGCATTACCCTGCATGAGATCACTCATGTTCGGTACAAACTGCCTGTGAATCATCTTCCTGGCAAATTGACTCTTTAGGGATACAAACACCCCCCCCCCCCCCCCGCCATCTTCTGATCAACCGGCTTATGGTGAGAAGCTTTTTCTTGGGGACAGCGGGGGTGGGGGTGGAGCATGGGCTAGGGTGGGGCTGCAGTGGGGGAGGGGTTCTGGGTTTTCTCAAAGGCCAAGGCAAGGAGATCTTCTCAGGTCAATCGTGCACCCACGTCTCCTAGTTCACAAAGGGCCCTGATGCCCACCAAGGGGATGTGATGAAGAACCACATCATCTTCCAGAGAAAAGAATTCTCCTGGGCTGCTCATCGCAGATAGGCAAAAGAGGCACATGGCAGCCACGGAGCGGCATCTGCAGGCACAGTGCCATGCCAGATGGACCCTCCACGACACCCACACCATCCCAGTTGGCCCAAAGAGCACAGTAGCAAATGGCACCCACACAAAAATAACCAAGTCTTCGGTGAACTGTTTGGTTTGCTGTGGTCTCAGTTACCCATGGCAACCGTGGCCTAGAGATATTTGATGGAAAATTCCACAAAGGGGCAATCCACCCATGTCGGATAACAACACGGAACAACAGTCAGTTCACATCTAGGAGCAGAAGGGCAAGCAAAGAGCAGCGTGTGCAGAGGCGCATCTTCGCTGGGCCTCGGATGCCTCAGCTGAGCTCTGCCGCACCACAGCGAGGGCAGTGCAGAGAACCCACCACAGTGACTCCAGCTTGCCTGGGTGCTGCCAGCCAGAAGACAAGGGGGCTTCTTTGGAAAAGCAGCATCAACCGATGGCACTGGCTCCCTGCCATCGTCACCTATGTACTTACTATAGGACCCAGCCATGCTTGTCTCGCTGGCTAAATGACTGAGTTCCTACATGAGAGTTCCACAAAACAGAATGGTGAGCTGGGTGTGGTGGCGCACGCCTGTAATCCCTGCACTTGAGAGGCTGAGGCAGGAGGGTTGGTGTGAGTTCAAGACCAGCCTGGGCTACAAATGTGAGCTCAAGGCCAGCCTGAACTGCATAAAGAGACCCTGTCTCAAAAAGACAAAAAGGTAAAAACAAACAAAACAAAACAAAACAAAACAAAAACAGAATGGTAACCTCTCTGCTAAGATGCGGGGGCTGAGACAAAGATTCACCCCACATGTGAATGAGCCCCAAAGCAGAGGAGGGTGGTTCTGTCACCATAGCAATCACCCCATGCATAGCCAGTGAAGGTTTAACAACTCCAGTCCAGGCCCACGTCAAGAGCAGTGAAGCTGAACTCACCATTCAGGAAGCCCAGAGAAAGGCGCTGTCAGAACTCTGTGATGTCATCTACCAGATGGCGGCAGCATTTGCTACTGGGGTCACAACACAGAATAAACATGGAGAAACAGTACAGGCAGGCAAGGGTGCCATGTGTCCCATTTCATGGCTATAACACCCCACAGTCCTCCGCACATCCCCCTTGCTCTTCTTCGGTATCCTGGGTGGGCAACGCAGACTCCCTGGAGGTCTCTGCCGCCCACCCAGCCACGTGCTTTCTTTTGTAAGCTGCTGTGCAGGGGAGGCCTCCGACGTTCTCAGACAGATGCTCATGCCTGAAACAGTGCAAGGTGAGTCATGTTGCTAAACTCACAGAAGCTGGATCCAGCACGGGGTAACGGTCCTGGAGCCCTCGCCCCAACTGCATACCCAGTGCCTCTTCTCCAATCTGCACATACCCGTGTGTAGCCTGTCCAGCCTTACTGGGCAGGGTAAGGAAGCTGCAGGCCCCTGCGTGTGCACAGGCCCCTCCACCATGCTTTCTCTCCCATCCCCCTCCCTCTCAACTGAGCGACTTCTAGTCCCTAACAGGTGAGAGCCCACACCCGTGTGTGGTAACAGTGTGACTATCTTGCCAGCTGTTGTAGTGTGTACTGGTGTAGCTGAGGCAGGAGCACTGCTGCAAGTTCAAGGCCAGCCTGGGTCTACATAATGAGTTCAAGGTTGGCCTGAATTATACAGTGAGACCCTGTCTCAAACCACCCTCTCCCCAAATAGTTTCAAGAGATGCAAATTCTTAACTGATCTCCATTCTGGATCCATATCAGAATTTCCAGGAGAGCTTTGAAATTTGTGTCAGTTGATCTTTTTTATTGTTGTTGCTGTTGGTTTGTTTGTTTTTTGTTTCTTTGCCAGGACCAGCATTCAAAGTCACGACCTCGCACTTTGCCAGGCAGGCACTTGTGCCAAGGAGCTATCTCTGCAGCCCCTGTGTCAGCTGATCTTGGGCTGGGGCCAGGCACCATCAGGCTCATCCCAGGCCACTCTGAGACACAGTTGGCTTCGAGTCGCACTGGCCAGCTCTGGTGGTTGCAACCCTGGTCACGCTGACTGCACGCTACGGGTGGTGGGTTTTAAAAATAGTCTCCTTAAAGAAATCAATGAACAACAAATGTTGGCGAGGCTGTGGAGGAAGAGGAACACTTCTCTGCTGCCGGTGGGAATGCAGACTGGTGCAACCATTATGGAAAGCAGTGTGGAGACTCCTTAAAAAAAATTAGAACTGGAAATTCCATTCAATCCAGCTATCACCCTACTGGAAATTTTTCCAGAAGAACTGAAAATATCATAACATAGTGCTATCTGTGTACCTATATTCATAGCAGCACAATTTATGATAGCCAAATCCTGGAAACAACCAAAATGCCCATCATCTGAAGAAAGTTAAAAAAGATGTGGTATTCTCATAAAATGGAATGTTACCCAGCTGTGAGGAATGATAAACTAGAAGACTTCACATATAAATGGATGTATCTTGATCATATACTCATAACTGAAATAAATCAGACCTACATATGCAAATATCATATAGTCTCCCTAGTGTACGGACTCAAAAGAAGAAATAAATAAATAAATACATTTTGGGCGGTACCAGGAATCAATCTCAGGACCCTGTGTTTTCTGCATTCTCAATCCCTATAACTTTTTTATTTTAGAAGAGTGACTTAAATACAAAATGCATTTGGAAGAGTTTTTAAAAAATTGTTTATTGAAGTGTTAACGTTTAATTGATCAGTCTTACATACCTATGTCCGTTGATCTATACTGATTTGATGATGAAAATATGTAATGCAACCACTGTTAAATTTTTGTTTCAAAAAATTAAATTAAATTTAAAAAACAAATAAAAATAAAAATAGTCTCTATTTCCTGCCACAGATGGCCTCATAGAATTCCATGTTCTTCCGAACATGAGCCATCCAAGAGATACTTAGTAAAAGCCAGAGGCGTGTAGAACTTGCTAGTGGAAGATTACAAGGTTCCAGGAGCTTGCAAGGGAAATTTTGGAAGGAACTTCCCAGGAGGCACACGAAAGTATGGAAAACACCTTAGCTCCTCCTTGGCCTTCTTGAGTATTTCCACTTCACCTCGAGATGCTCAACTTTGCCTGCAAGTATGAGAAGTTGCCACAAGGTGGCAGTAGTTCCCAAAGTAAAAGTTTGCACAACCCCCGGCCTCCCTCTGGCGGTTGGAGAGGACTTCTCCCACCCTTCCCTAGACAGAACTCCAGACAGCAGCTCCCAAGACACCAACTAAAACCTCCACGTGCGCAGGCTCCCTGCGGGGCGAGTGCGGTACTACACTTAAGTCCCGGTGGAAAACTCACCTCTATGGTGGGACAGCCAGGCAGCCTTCTCAGGCTTCCAAAGGACTGGCTCTGGAGGAGGATTGGTGGTGAGCGCCTCACACGAATCCCCTCTCTTGATACTGTCTCCCCGCTACAAATGAAGAGAATCGAGGGCCAGGGCGATAGTTTAGTGGAATAAGTGCTGGCCTGCCAAGCACAAGGTCCTGAGTTCAATCCCCAGTTCCACAAGAAAAAAATAAAAATAAAAAAGGTAATGAACAAATGAAGAGACTCGCGCCTCAAGAATTGGAGTAACTTGCTCCAAAGTGACATAACCAGGGGTGAAAGTGCCATGTATGGCACAATACCGCACTCTGCGCCACTGCTCTTCCATCCCATGCTTTCTTCTGATCAATTTGGTCCAATAGCAAAGTGACCTCCGTTCCTGCCAGACTGGCTCTCTCACGGAGGAAGGAAGCCTGTCATTAGCGCAGGGCCAGCACCAAGCGGGGAGCTGTCACTGCAGACAGACGTAAACTGGGCTTTCTACTCTGAAGGGAATGAATCACACGGCTAAAACCAGCCACTCCGCTCCGCACTAACATCTCAGCAGATCACAGCTGCTTCTCTCAGAGCCATGGACGTGCGGTCTACGAAAGCCTTCTGGTCTACCCTAAACATCACTCCAGCTTGCCAGCCTGCCGTGTCTGTTTCCCTTGTCTCCTGCTATTCACACACCCACTACAGAACTATCCCAAAACAAGATGCCCCTTTCCTGTTAGACAGGGAAAAAGCTAGATGCTCAACAAAGAGACTTCATAAAGAATTCAGCGCCTGGAAAAAGATGGACGTTTCTCTCCCATGCGAAGTCCACCGGAAGCCTGAGTGAGGGCAAAGCTTGAACTAGGATTCAAGCTTTCCATTGCACTATTGGGCCACCCACACATCTTACTGTCCCAGGCATGGTCATCTTAGGAAGCTGGGGAGATAGCAAAACCAATCCCTGAAAACACAGCAGGCTCCAGTCCCTGGGTCTGAAGGACAGCGTCCACTTCCTTGTCGGACACCACAGCGCTAGAGTGCAAGCCAGCAATCCTGCCCACCCCAGGAGTGATGTTGGCATGCTTATTGACAGGGGAGTGTGAATCCCACAAGGATAAGCACACCAGGGTACAAATCAACTGTGTCTCCCTCTGAGCCTGGCTGTACTTGCTCTCGTTCCCCTGGGAGCTGCAAGCCCTGCAAGTTGATGGAGCCGGATTCCTGTGGCTGCTGACTCTGCCTGCCATGTTTAGTTTGAGTTCATCACAGCTGGCCCGCATTGACTGCCTGCGTCTGTCCAGCGCTGCCTGGAACGACAGAGTGCATTGACTAAAGATTTTTAAATGATGTCTTTTAGCCAAGGTGTCATGAGCAGTTCCAGGGAAAGGGACTCACAGCCCTCCAAAAATATTTATTTATTTTTATTTATTTATTTATTTTTTGTCTTTTTGAGACAGGGTCTCAGTATGCAGTTGAGGCTGGCCTTGAGCTCACTTTTGTAGCCCAGGCTGGTCTCGAACTCGCACCGATCCTCCTGCCTCAGCCTCCCAAATGCTGGGATTACAGGCGTGCGCCACTACGTCCGGCCAGACCTCCAAAAATATTTAGTAGCAGCACCTGGCTTGATGAGATGCGTCTGGTTTGGGGGGAACCTGTCCACGTCCCAGCCTCCCATGCGGGTGACATCTCTTTGCGCTGTTGCTAAGCCCTGAGGTACTGCACCGTGGCAACCCGACGCATTCACTTCCTATGAGTCTGCTCACTCAATATGTTTCAGTGCTATTGCCTGTGCTTCTCAGAAACAAAGCGGGTGACTTTTTATCCTGTCCTCTTTGTCCCAGACAGGGTGGCAAGCACCAGGCACTCAGGGTGCAGGAGAAGCACTTCGTCTCTCTGTGGGTACATGGGGATGCCAGCTAGTCACAGCCTCGGCATAGCCTCAGCTTGCATTGCCAGGTGACATCGGTGCCGCTGGCCCACAGAACACACTGTAAAGCCACCCCGTGGCCTTGTGGGAGATTCATTGGAATTCCATCGTAGCCCATAAATCATACTTAGAATTACTCTGGGTTTTTCTTGTTGTGTCTTTTTTTAAGACAGGGTCTTGCTATGCAGTTCAGACTGGCCTTGAGCTCACTTTGTAGCCCAGGCTGGCCTCAAACTCCCAACGATCCTCCTGCCTTAGCCTCCTAGGACTACAAGTGTGTGCCACTGTGCCCAATATTGAATTGTTTTTTGAGGTGCTGAGGATTGAATCCCACACATGCTAGCCAAGTGCTCTACCCCTAAAACTCCAACCTGAAACACTGTAAGAATGTCAGAAACATACTCTTTGTTTATCCTTTTCATAGCTGGCTAAACACACAGTGAAGTTTTTCAGAAGGGGTTCACCCAGGCCCTTCTCGTTCTTTCACTGAAGGCTTCCTTCTGTCGTCTCTGAGTTTTCCCTGGTCCTCACACAGCTTCTTCACTCAAGAACATGGGTGATAGCTATAGCCATGGCGTATGGCCTTTCCTGTAATTCACTCTGTCACATTTCACTGTATGAGATGCAGTCTACAGGCATTGACCCTTTAATGAGCTCAAAGTAGAGAAGTGTTATTGGAGGTCATGTCAGCAGATCTGGCACACAGGTCTGAGGTTTTGGAAATTTCCAGGCAGGCTCAGGAGCCCTTGTAATTCTTATCTCTTGCTCCAGGTAGTAGACTATTGGAGCCCCTTTCTGGTTCTCATCTCGGCCCAATAAGTCTACATTTACAATCCTAAAACCACGTTATTGGAATTCCACCAAGTTAATTTCAATCTACCACTCTCAGAGCAACCCACAGTGATAACAAAGACGCCAGAACATATATAATTATTGAGGAGCCAAGGGGCTCTAAGTCCAACCATGAGGATGGCTTTCTGGAACTAAGAGAACAACCCAGGACTGCACGCCAGTTTTATTCATTGGAGAAGGGGGAGTGGTTTGTGAAAGGGAACTGTGGGAAGAAGGTGAACACTGTGAGCTGGGCTAGGTAGGAGGCCTACATTTACCTCCACCATATTCAGAGATATGCCAAGGAAATAATTTGCATTATGCTATTGAGATAGTATCTAATATTCTAGGGGTCTGCTGCTTTAGCTCTGATGTGTAATCTTTCAAGCCCCAGGAAGTCATAGCCTCTATCTCGAGGCTCCATCCCAGCTGACAGCATGGAGCATTGGCTCTTCGTCCTGAGGGAAACATGTGTGCCATCTTCAAAATTTACCACCAGCACCTTGGCTAGACCAAAATACACCACTTAAGGCCAATTGAAAGGATAAAGAGAAGTCCTAGCCAGCTCTGTGCATTTCAATAGGAGGAAATAGGGTCAGGCCAAGTCAAAATGGAGCAAGTCGCTCTTCTTTCAAGGAGAGCTGCTCAGGCAGTCCTCAACAGTAGACCTTAGGACAAAATTCAGGGATGGGCCCTGGGCATTGTCCAGGCTCAGGAACCCGGAGGGAAGTGCCCTGTAGCCCCAGCTGCACTATGTCTAGCAGTGTGGTGAACGCAGGGCAAGGCCACAGCGCCCACTGTCATCACCGAAAGCTCTGAAAGGAAGGCCTGGCATCCCTGGTCTGTATTAGGGACCCTAAACAAAATGAGAAAGCAGGAAATCTGGGTCCAGGGCTGACACTGACTCCCGGAGCACACCAGGCCTGTGTGGAACACACCTGGAGTTTGGGTGGGCAGGAGCCACAGCTTTCCTGTGACCAACATTCCCTTCTTCCTCCTGCCTCTCAGCCAGGACAAGGCACTGGCCTGTTACCCAGCCTTGCTCGTGATCCCAGATTCTGAGAATCCGGGAGGTGGATTCCAACCCAGCCAGGCTGGGGAAATCATCAGGGAACAGAAGAGAGGAGCCCAAATGGATCGGCTTTCCTGATGGGAATAGACAGGGGAAACCTGAGGTAATTGCTACAAACCCAAGGTCAAGAAATGCAATGACAAGTTACACTGCATATCAAGAAATCGTGTTATTCATTACCTATGGGAAAATCATTGTCATAGGTGAAAAGGTGGCAGGATTTATAGGCCGACCAAAAACTGAAAGTGAGTTACGACAACCTTGAGGCCATTGTGAAGATATAGGGTTAACCAGTGCCTTGCAGGCTGGGCTTTAGGAAAGAGCGAGAAACTTCTGTGGGTGCTCACTGGCTTCCACTAAGAAGCACCAATTTGATCTCTGGCAATTTCTTTTTTGGGGGGCGGGGGAGAATGGGTTTGAACTCACGACCTTGCACTTGGCAGGCAGGCGCTTGTGCCACGGAGCTTTCTCCCTGGCCTCTATCACTGGCAATTTCCTTTAAAAAATATCTGAAGAGGATTTTCCTGCTACAGTGATATGGACGAAATGTTGATGGGGGAGAACCGGAAGGCCAATAGTTTCATTAAGACTTTGGACTCCAGGGCATGGTTACATGAATTCGTTTTCATCTTTACAACTTGCTTGGCACCTTGCGCAAATTCTATAATATTGTGAGAAATATAGGCTGACATGCGAGGTACCTGACTCACAAGCTGGAAAGTAAAACGTTTCATTTTTTAAAGGAATATTGAAAATAGGTTATATAACAAAGGGAATTGTTTTTAATGGCTTCTTCTGAAATTTGTCTCCATCTTCTTAAGTAATATTTTTACATTGTTCATTGTTGTTTTATCACTTTTCATATTAGGTACCAATAACACTTTTCATTGTAATGAATATCTAATAAAATTTTTAAGTTTTTGATTACAAAAAAAAAAAAAAAAAAAAGAAAGAGTGAGGAAAGGGTCATGGCGCTGGAATTGCCACAAAGGGGAATATTATAATCTTTTTCAGAAGCTAAAAAACTTTCAGATGCCCTCTCAACACCCAAGTAAATCAAGTTTTAAAAAGCTTTTTTGGGGGGCAGCGAGATGGTTCAGCAGTCTAAAGCGCCTGCTTAGGCAAGCTTAGGCAACCGCAGGGACCGCCAAGCTTCAATCCCCAGCACCACATGCTGTGTCAGCCCCACCCCCAGGGCAGGCTGAGGTGGCCATAACATAAAGTTAAATAAAATAAAATAAAATAAAAATAAAGTGTTTTTTTTTTGTTTTTTTTGTTTTTTTTTTTTAAATAATGAGAGATTTAAAAAAGGGACCTGAGATAGTGTGCCATTTTGACCTGTGGCTGTGGAGTCTGCTTCTTCCACTACTGCTTGGATAGACACTGGCTTTGTGTACCTTTCACTGGGCTACCAAAAAAGAGAAAGGAACCGAGTCTCTTAGCTTCTTCCCTCTAGCTGTCCCCTCAGCCTCTGCCCCCGGCCACCTGAGGGAGCGCTCTTCTCCCCTACATATGGAGGTGTCCCCATAGCCTGGTTTTCAAGAGCCCAGGCTGTAGAGAAAGCCTGCTCCAGGCTGAGGAGATACCTCGGCAATCTAAGTGCCTGTCTGCAACCCAGAAAACATAAAGAACCCAGGTTCCACCCCAGGAACCACATGCTCTGCCAGCCAGAACAGCAAAAAATCAGCAGAGCTCACTCCTGAGAAAGCTGGCTCTGCACCAAGGCAGTACAGCCGATGTCACAGTGTCAGACGATGCAGCTGGTTCCCTCAGTGGGAGGAACCCGGGCACCTAAAGGCTGTGAGGCAGCCTCAGCTGAGATGGAGTATTTCTTTTTTAAATTTTTTTTATTAATTTTAATGAGAAAGCATGCCTGTAATCCCAGCACTTGGGAAGCTGAGGCAGGAGGATCGGTGCAAGTTTGAGACCAGCCTGAGCTACAAAACTGAGCTCAAGGCAAGCCTGAACTGCATAGGAAGACGCTGTCTCAGAAAGACAATAATAATAATAATAATAATAATACACTGCATATTGTTGTCTTTGTAGTGGTTATTTGGAGGACAAGATGCAGATATGCTATCTTGTCTCTTAGCTCAATGAGAACAAAGATTTACATTAATAGTGTTTAGACAAGATGGAGTATTTCTTTTTTTTTTTTTTTGTCTTTTTGAGACAGGGTCTTGCTATGCAGTTGAGGCTGGCCTTGAGCTCACTTTTGTAGCCCAGGTTGATCTTGAACTTGCACAGATCCTCCTGCCTCAGCCTTCCGAGTGCTGGGATTACAGGCATGAGCTACCACGCCCGGCTTGAGATGGAGCATTTCTATTAAGAGTTCTACCTGAGATGAGAGGGCCAGACAGAAAGTTCTGCCTTAGCACTGGCTGGGACAGTGGTCCAGCATATACTTGTGCTTGTTATGGGTGGATGGATGGAGGCTGCCTCCTGGGGGCATCCAGGGCTGCATAGTGGTTTAGTTTAGTTATTATGAGTAGGCAGTCAGCACGGCTGAACAGTGGTAGCTTAGATAGAAGAAAGTAAAGCAGTGCAAGCAGGTTAAGCCCTAATTTAAACAACTAAGCCAAGTGTAGAGATGAAAGGTAAGCAGAAAAACAAAGGACAAAGGGAGGGAGAGGCCAAGTTAGGCTTTAGCAGCTTGGGCCCTTTCCACCTAGACTCAAGAAAACACTAACACTGCAGGATAGCTAGTTTCTTCTTAAACTCTGCTTGCTCATCTCCTTTAAAACAAGTCCCCCCCACCTCTGTGAATTCTACCGATTTATTCTACAGCCAAGACAAAGACCCCTGGTTGGAATTTCCACTTGAGGAGTATTGAGCTTATGTCTTCTATAAATTGCTTGTAGAATTCAGTGGTGAATCCATCAGGTCCTGGACTTTTCTTTGTCGGTAGGCTTTTTATAAAACATTTTGGATTTCATTGGCTGTTGTTGGGTTATTGAGAGTTCTCATACCTTTTTGATTTAGTTTTGGTAATTTGTATTTTTCTAGGAATCTGTCCATTTCATCCATGTCTTCAGTTCTGTGAGAGTAAAGATTCTCAAAGTAACTATTTATGATCCTCTATCTCTGCTAGGTCTGTAGTAATTTCACCCTTTTCATTCCTTATTGCTTGAATTTGAGTCCTTTCTTTCCTCTTTTTGATGAGGTTAGCTAGGGGCTTATCAATTTTATTTAACCTTTCAAAAAACCAGCTTTTTGATTCATTAATTCTTTGTATTGTTTTCTTTGTCTCAATTGAATTGATTTCTGCTCTAATCTTTATAATTTTCTCCTGTCTTTGGGCTTTCGATTTTGTTTGCTCTTCCGTTCCTAGTCAGTTTAGGTGCTGCAGTAGAGTATTTATTTGTTCCCTTTCTGTCTGGAGTTTCCACTTGGAGTCCCCTCGCGGTAGATTTCCATTGTGAGTTTTCTCTTATTATTTCCCCTGAAACCCTGACAACTTCCTTCTTTGGTTGGTGGCTTCGGTCTCTGTCATTCATGAAACCACAAGCTCAACTCATAAGGTAACATCCCATGGAGATCTGAGATTAGTAACAGGGAAGCCCCAAGTGGCAGTTTTATTTTTTCATTTTGCAGTAGGATCTTTCCAGCCATGTTTCCATTTAGAAAATAGAGACTTGCTCTTTCTGTGGTTTTGCCTTGGATGGCCTGATAGCCTGCATCTTGCTTCCATGTCCCTGGTGGTAGGGTGGATTGGGGAACGACATGCCTCATACAGAAAGGCAGGGTGTTCTCTGCGATTTGAGGGCAACTGTGAGACGCTGAACTCTGGAAGGGCTGGCTTCACTGCCGCAGTCTGGCCTGAGCCTCCTCCCCCCACACCTGTGTTTTCATGGGGCCTTGTCTGTTTCCTTTCCAGTTTGAACCTCTGTGAGCAAAGAAGCAACTTTAGCTCTTGTTGTCAGTCTTTTGAGACTGAAGGGGGTGATGGCTTTTGGGTGAATCACCTCTTTTAGTCCTTAAGTTGCTAAGTCTGACAAAACATGAAGATGAGCCTTTCACTGCCAAGTAACCCAACTTTTTCCTGTTCTTTCTCTCTCTCTCCCCTTCCCTCTCCCTTTCCCTCTCCTTCTCCCTTTTCCTATCTGTCTCCCTTCTTCTTTCTCCCCCTCTTCATCTTCCCCTCCCTCCCTTTCCCCTTCCCTCTCTCTGTAACCCTTCTCCCTCTCCCCCTCTCCCCTCCCCTTTCCCCTCCCTCCCTCTCTGTCCCTCCTCCCTACCTCTTCCCTCCTGCTCCCCGTCTCCTGACCGTCTCCTTCTCTCTGGGTCTCTTTTCCTTTCTGAGAAGCATGTTTTACCAAGAGCAGAGACCTGTCCTGAGCAAGTTTTATTCCCAGATTGGATATCTCTACTCCCTTCTCCCTCAGATCCCAGGAATGCTGTTTGAAGAGGGAGGGCCAACTGGTTTTATGGAGGGGTCCTTACAAAAGGGAGGTTTGTGTTAGCATAGCAGAAAACAGGTTGCAGAGATCCACAGCCCTGGTCTCCAGGGCACTGCTTTTCTCTTGTCATGACGTTCTCTGGAGCTGGCAACCAGAGTTCCCTACTCTGAGATATGCTGACAGAGAGCTAAGAAGGAAAAGCCTGTAGCTAATATGAGCCGAAATGGCTGGAAAGGGGGCACAAGAGTGCCCTAACAGCAGTGGCCCAGTTGTGGCCCACTTCCTCAAGTTGCCGCAGCTCCCTGGTGCTCACCTCAGTGAGGCTTTAGGGAAAGAGACACCAGCAGGGGTGGGTGGGGCAGGACAGGGGTGGGTGGGGCTGGGCAGAGGTGGGCAGAGGTGGGTGGGCATGGGCAAGGGTGGACAGGGGTGGGTGGGGATGGGCAGAGGTGGGCAGGGATGGGTGGGGATGGGCAGGGGTGGGTGGGGATGGGCAGGGATAGTTGGGAGGGCAGGGGTGAGTAGGCATGGGCAAGGGTGGGTGAGAATGGGCAGGGGATGGGCAGGGGTGGGCAGGGGTAGGTTGCATGGGCGGGGACACGTCCTCTCCCCTTGCTTTTCAGTACTGGAAAAAATTCAAGCAAAGCTCGGCTTTCCTTCACTCCCTTGCAAGACTCCATTGCTTGGTAGCTAAGACTCCATTCAATGCCGAGTTACAAAAAGCACCACCGTTACGGTTTCTGTCTCACTGTCCTTGCAAAGCTTCGTGCAGTCACAGGGAGGCTCCTAGAGTCTGTGATTAGCCTATGATGGGTGAGAACACTACCCCCCACCCGGGGGGCAGCCTGAGCGCACTACCAGGAAGGGACAGAGGCTGGCCTCTGCGGCTGCTGCCTCGGCCTCACCCCTGCCCGCCCCCTTTTGCCCTGGCAGTTTTCCACTGCCGTGATCTCTGTCCTCTTCCATGTGCGGCTCTGCCTTGGGCCCAGCCGATAATGGGCTGAAACCTCCACAAACCGTGAGCTAAATAAATCTTTTTGCATTTGGAGCATTAGGTATTTTGTCCCAGCGATGAGAGAAAAGTAAGCTAGATAGTCACCTAGTCCTCTCTGATAGCCAAACTTGGCCTGAGCATCCCCTGGAAAATACAAACAAACAAACAAACAAAGTCATTGCTGAAGGAAGATATAGAAATCCGAGCACGGTGCCCTTCTGTCCCCTTGGAAGACACACTGACATAGAAAGCAGTAGGAATTCTGAAGGAATTCTGCCAGCCCTAAGGAGCCTGAATGAGGGAGCAGCATTCTAAAGATTAAGGTAAACCACTGGCCCAAGACCCTTTCTGTTTTGTTTTGTTTTGTTCTTTGAGATAGGGTTCCATTACGTAGCCCAGGCTAGTTCAAATTCACTGAGATCCTCCCGCCTCAGCCTCCTGAGAGCACTACTACACCTGCCTTCCTTAAGCGGTTGTGCTTTCCTGGTGTTGAAGAGTTTTTCTCTTTCCCCTTCTGATGCTTATTGGTGTTAGCCCTTTTCAAAAAAGCACAGGTGGCACACGCCTGTAATCCCAGCACTTGGGAGGCTGAGGCAGGAGGATCGGTGTGAGTTCGAGACCAGCCTGGGCTACAAAAGTGAGCTCAAGACCAGCCTGAACTGCATAGTGAGACTCTGTCTCAAAAAGACAAAAAAAAAAAAAAAAAAAAAAAAAAAAGCACAGGTTGGCCAGAGCCCGGTTGGCAGCGGTTGTTGGAAAAGACCTTTTCTGTCCCGAGCTCAGAGAAAACTCCCCTCCCTCCCTTTCTCCTCCCCATCTGGCTTGCCACCCAGAAGGTGTCGCTGCCTCCTGCTACACCTGGAACGCCTGCCAGCTAACTCGGCCAAGAATCGTCATCTTCCCGCGCAGGGCTGAGCCCGCGGAGGTGGCTTAAAGCCCTCTGTGGGAATGGGAAGGCCCTAAGGAAAGGACACCTGCCCGGGCTGGGAGTTACAGCCCTGCTAGAGGTTTCCCACCTTAGGAAAGCCTTCTGCCCTAGGAGTGAGGAGTGTGTAAAGAGGCTAGTCTCATTCTGAGCAAGTGGGAAAGAAAATTACGGCAGGGGAGGAGGGATTCCCCAGAAGGCCGTCTGAGTCCTTTGCTCAGCCGGGAGTGGACAGGAGCGTGTGCTCGTGTGTCTGAGACGCGTGCTGTTCTGGTCTAATGTTCTTGGCCGCAGCAGGCTAGTGGGAAGGGAGCGGAGGGGCAGCGCCATCAACCCTTCCCCTCCCCTCTGCCTTCGAGTTCTCTTGGACAGGGCACGCTCTGGCCTCAGCCCGCCCCAGGCACCCGGATGACCACCCTGCAGGGGAAGGTCCCCGTCCAGCCTTCGTGGCGGTCAGTCCGCTGACCCAGCCCGGACCCTGTGAGCACTTGGCCTGCCTGCCCGTGGGCGAGGTGTTTGCAGCATCTGAGAGCCGCTCTTACTTCTTGGAATCCGGCCTCTTAAGCCAGTGCTCAGGAAATCATGGCTCCAGGCTAAGTAAGGAGGACTCCAGGAACTGGGG
Organism: Myocastor coypus; assembly: GCA_004027025.1. NCBI lineage: Eukaryota > Metazoa > Chordata > Mammalia > Rodentia > Myocastoridae > Myocastor > Myocastor coypus. The sequence goes on along the minus strand of PVJA010007359.1, from coordinate 21,875 downwards.
AGATTCATGGACGGTTTCCAGTCGGGGAGTCGCCGGTACAACGTCTTCCACTGACGCTTGCCCCTGCAGTCCTGTGTGCTATCACCCTCCCAACCCCCTCTCGTCCTGGTCCCTTTTCCTTCGAGTCTTTCACTGCCTCCTCATGCCTGTACCCTGTTTCCTCTATAAGGCTACTCGCTGGCTTGAGAACAAACATAGCACTGTGTCGCGCCTTCCAGGTCCTCCGGGTCCTGGCTGCCTTGTTCTGTGCTAGCCAGTTGTGCTGTTCGCTGCGTTTCGTATTCTCTGTTCTTCTGGCAACACGGAGTGGCTGCGTTATACACAGCTAAGCTATGTAGAAATCCAACCGGCAGTCGGACAGGGCTGGGCCCTAGAGGGACTCGGTACGCAGGATGAAAACACAACTGTGGGCATTGGAGGCCCGGCCTCAAGGCAGAGACAAAAGGACCAGGCCTGGGGCCTCCCGGAGAGACAGGCGTTAGATTACTATCAGCAACAGTCGCTGGGAAGGGAGGCTGGAATCCCGAGTGCTTCTTTTCCTCAAAGGCCATTGTTCTTGCCAGGAGTACCAGCTCTGTGACCCGCTTCCCTGTTGGATCAGCATTACCTAAAGGGCTAAACTTGTAATCTTGCTGGTTGGTCATAGTCCTGTCCCTCCTGTGCCTACCTAGCGATCCTTGTACCCACCTGGTGATTTTGCTCTAAACTTGGTCTGTACAACAGTGTCCAGGGCCAGCGACATGGATCCCGGGCGCTAGCTCCACCCCCAGGGCAGGCTGAACTGGCCATAACACAAATAAATAAAATAAAATATGTCCACAGCAACACATTTTCCAGGTTCCCTCCTGTCCCTCTCAGGAGCTATCTCTCAACAAAAATTTTCTTCTTTTAAAGTTCCTTAGACGGGCTGGCTCAGCAGATTAAAGGGCCCGCAAGCAGGGGCAGGTGCCAGGATTCAATTCCTGGGCGGGGCGGGGTGGGGCGGGGCGGGGTGGGGCGGGGCGGGGTGGGAGGGTAGCATGCTCTCCCCGGCCCTGGAGCACACTGAGACCGCAATGGAGACTGCACATGGAGACACGTGCCTATAATCTTGGGAAGCCGTAAACAGGCAGATCACTGTGAGTTGGATCTAGTAGTGAGACACTGAGCACCCTGTAGACCCTTCCCTAAAATACAATAAATAAATAAATAAATAAATAAATAAATAAATAAATAAATAAAAAGGTTCCGTAGAATTCATTCCTCAGTTTCGGGGCACGTGGGCTTGACCTGTGGGGCCTCTAGCAGTTACACTTATTCGTCCTCTGTCAGCTGCACTTCCTCCTAGTCCTGAAGTAACCAGGTGCAAACCAGGTGTGAGATAGGGATGAATGAAGATGACTCGAGAGTCAGAACATTGCTGCCACTGCACTTGTTCCTCCTGCTGCTCTCGTGAGGGGAAACCAGTACTGACTTGGTGGCGCCAAAGACTGGCCACGAGATTAGGGGAGGCTGAATCCCTGCGTGTGGAGCAAAGCGGCCCTGGAGATGGTGTCCAAGGCACAGTGGAGGCCTGATGCATGAAAGCCAAGATTCTGTGGTGAGAAGTGAGGCCGCTCATTACCACAAAGCCCCCTCCTGTCCTGCCTGAGGCACTGCCTTAGCATCTGCTCCTCCCATGGTTACCGGGCTGGAGTCACACTGGGTGCCTTTGGGCTCCTGAAGCAAAGCAAGATCTTTTGCCCTTCAGAGACATTATATACCCTGTTCCCCCTGCCTGGCATGATCTGACTTCTTCTCATTGGTCACTTTCAGTCCTACAGAGAACACATTAAATGAAAACTAAATAGTCAAAGTCTGGAGGGATCTATAAATTGGGAGAGGTGATTAGGTGGGAGGCAATAAAACAGTCATGACCAATTTCCAACATATTTAACCAATATTTATGGAACACTGATGCTGTGGGCCAAGACATTTTATGTCTGGGAAAGTGAGACAAACCAGACATTCCCCCTGACTTAGAGGAACGCATAGACATGGAGGGAAGATCCCAAGACTGTAGGGTGCGTGTGAGAGGCAGGCTGAGGAAGCCAATGGCGCTTATCACAAAGGCTAAGGAGACTGATACAAGGAAAGAAAGATTTGGAAGAAGCCACAGAACGTAGATAGGAGAGCAGGGCTGGCCGTCATGGCGGGTGAACTCCAGCCTCTGAGGCAGAAGCAGCTTGCAGGGTGCTGGTGACTCCAAGGTGTAATGAGCCTTCAACCAATAATGACCCCTGCCTCCTGGTCAGGACGTCGGCAGGCTACAGACGTGCATTATTTCTGATCCTTTTAAACATGAGCGTTATCTTCCTCATTGCACAGACAATGTAACCTGAACTGGGAGGTTAAGTAAGGCAGCTCAAACCACACAGCAACAGCAGCTGACTTGGGCCAGCGAGATAGCTCAGCGGCATAAGCTCCTGCCTAGCAAGTACAAGGACCTGAGTTCAATCCCCTGTGCTCAACAACAACAAAAAAGAACAACTGCATTAAACCTAGCCATGCTGCTGGGCATGGTGGCTCATGCCTGTAATCCCAGCACTCCAGAGGCTGAGGCAGGAGGATTGGTGCAAGTTTGAGACCAGCCTGGGCTACAAAAGTAAGCTCAAGGTCAGCCTCAACTGCATAGCGAGACCCTGTCTCAAAAAAAAGACAAAAAAAAAAAAAAAAAAAACCTGGCCATGCTTACTATCTTGTGGTATGGTTTGTGTCTAGAGGTCCCAGCAGAGCCTCCTGTGGTCACAGGATTGTTTTCAGAGGTAGCTGAATCCAGGGTGTGTGATTGATTCTGGTGCAATACTGGGATGGAGGCCGGGTGATTGCTGGACCAGTCCACTGACGAGATTGGCCCTGCCTTCATCCTGGAAGGCTGAGTACGATATTTTGGGGCAGAAAGAGGCCTGTCTCACCCTGTCTCCCACCCACTTGTTGCTTTTGCTGTTTTTCACCGCCATGAGCTGTTGCCCTTCCGCTGTGTGCCACCTTGCCTTGGACCCACCTGAATGTAGACTGCACCTTCTGTGAACTGTGAGCTAAGTATCCCTCCCCTTAACTGTGGCTGCTGGATATTTCATCTTAGTAACAAGGGAAAACTAAGACCTGCTGTAAGCCAGAGGGAGGTTCCCTTGGATGGTGCTTTATCTGCAAGAGCCTTTGAAACAACTCACAGCACCGTACAAGAGTGGTTACTTGTGGGCATCCTATTTCTTTATTCATCTATCTATCTATCTATCTATCTATCTATCTATCTATCTACTGATTGTCTTTTTGAGGCAGAGTCATGCTATGCAGCCCAGGCTGGCCTCGAACTCGCAATGATTCTCATGCTTTAGCCTTCTGAGTGTTGGGATTACAGACATGCACCACCATGCCCCAGTTTGGAAGTCCTCTTTGAAACAAAAGCAAAGGACAAGGGCCAGTGATGCAGCTCAGTGGCACAGCGCTGGCCTGGCGAGGGCAAAGTCCTGAGTCTGATTCCCAGTACCAATCTCCCCCCAAAATTAATAGAAATAACATAGTAATTATAAAAGCAAATGACAAAGAACTTTTAGATTTTCTTGGTTTTCATTGGAATATAAAAAACACCTGACTAGGACATCTTATTCATTTTCATGCAAGGAGTTTCAGTGAATCCCCAAGCTGGCTGAATTTCCATGTGGTGCACGAGCAGGTGCACAGAGAAAGAGTCTGGCCTGAGGGAAAGGCACCTCAGTGCACTTCACGGTCATTAATGAAGTTTAACATTAACCAGGAAGGACCTGCTTTTTTCCCATCACCCAACTACTGCCTGCTTTATTTTATCCTTAGGTTTCAAAACACATATTTATCCCAGGAAGGACATAAATGATGCAAGTTAGACGGAAAAGAGACAATTGTGTAGGAACACATACTTTCCAAACAGGTGTATGTGTGTGTGTGTTGTGTTGTGTTATGTAGTGTATTTTTTTTTACACAGCCTCACATCACTATATAATTGGCATCTTTTAATATGACATTCATTTATAGAGAAGAGGAAGAGAGAGGTTGACGAAAGAAAATAAATCTTTGGTGAGGCTGGAATGTGTGGTCTCAGTGGCAGTGGTCAATGACTGTCCTTTGCTAAGGACTCCTTAAGCACTCCAAAGAATAGGTGTCGTTCATCTGACTTTCTTTACCTGAGAAAGCCTCAAGAGGAAATGAATGACTGCAGAACACAGGAACTTCTACTCCTAACGAATGTAGTGACTTCTAAGTGAGGTGTGCCCCATGTATGGCATGCAGAAGAGACTTTCTGAATTCTCAGAGGTCATCTGCTTGAGAATATCTGAGGAATCAGCAACTACTGAATGGAGGGCCAGCCAGATAGCTCAGCAGATTAAAGCGCCTGCTTTGGCAGATGCAGTGACCGGGACCTCGGTTCGATCCCGGGCATGCTGTGCTGGCCCCGCCCTGGGGGCATGCTGAGACAGCGACTGAGACTAGATATGGTGGCGAGCACATGTAATCCCAGCGCTTGGGAGGCTGAAAACAGCAGGGTCACTACAAGTCCAATCTGTGTACTGACTGTGTATTGAGACCCTGTGGACCCTGTACTAAATACAAGAAAGAGAGAGAGAGAGAGAGAGAGAGAGAGAGAGAAAGAGAGAGAGAGAGAGAGGAGAGAAAGGACTGAAGAACTGAATGGGGGTTTTCTGGTATTCATTAAACCCTGGGTAGTGCATTCAACAGGCTGAAGTTCCAGCTTTGTGTTTCAAACTTCTCCACATCTGGGGATGAAATAGGCATCTGGCAAGACTTCGCTTCTCCAGGGAATGGTTGTGCTGGGTGTCATAGCAACGTCCTCTTCTGCAAGCAGAATGGCGCTGTACGAATTAGATAGCACTCTCTCATGCTAAATGGTGAACAATCTAACCCAGCAAATCTCTCTATCTTTGGAAGACAAGATTATGTTTCCACTGTGAGGCTCCCTTCCCAGAATTCCTGCGGGATGAGTGCAGCTCAAGGCTCTACCACGGGTGTCTCCTTAGTTCAGTGAGTCCACAGTCGGCTCAAGGCAGAGACAACTGATAGCGAAGAAAGCTTCAGACTGGACCGTACAAGCCCAGATTCCGGGCAGCTTGGGAGATCCTGGGAGGCTTCCTTTGTGGAAATGGGTAGTGGTCCGGTTTGGCAGGCCTGGGTGGGTTCTTTATGGAAAATGGGCATGGGATGCTGCTCTTTAGGCTGGATTCTTCTGCTTTTATTTCTACGCTGTCTGCCTGACACTGAGACTGGGCTGCCTCTGGGATTTTGGTTCCTTGCTGAGTCTTTTGATTGCTTCCTAACGAGTGCTGGGCTTCTTCCGGAGGGAGGCTTTGGTCAGACCCCAAGCGCTGGTCCTTCCGCTTCACTTGATGGATGTTTTCCTGGTAAAGAGTTTGGGCTAAGCGGTGCATCTCTAGGTGTGTGTGCCACGGAGACTCAGCAGCCTGAACACAGCTCCTGTCAGCTTCTTCCAGAATCCGTCCTTCCGCCAAAGCGGCCTCCTCCAGGGACAGGGAGCTCCTTCTCTCCTTGTTAATCCAAACAGCACTGATCATGGATTCAGCGGGACTAGGTGTGTTCCCTGCTGAGAAGAAAAGGCACAAGCAGCGTCACTGGTGAGAGGTAAGTGGCAGCTGTCCTGTAGGGCAGGGTCTCCAACCCCGAGACCAAGCCATGGCCTCTTAGGAACAGGGCCACCCAGCAGGAGGTGAGCAGAGGCCTGGGGACCCACCCTTCATCTGCATTCAACAGCATCTCCTCACTGTTCATTCTCCACACGAGCTCCACCAGATCTGTATCAGGTCAGTGGCTGAGGAACCCAGGCAGCTCAGATCCTACTGTGAGCTGCACACTCGGGGTGGGGCGGGGGGGTGTCTAAGGCTCATGATCCTTTCAATTGCCTCTCACCCAAAGAGCAATTGTCAACTGCAAAACTGGTCCCCAGTGCCAAAAAGCTTGGCAACCACTGTATTAGGGGGAGCCCTTTCAGGTCAAAGAAAGGCCACATCCAGAATGCAAGGGGTCCAGACACTGAGAACATTGCATGAGCACAACACACATGGAAACAAACACACATGACCTCACATGATCTCACTGGTACATGCCAGTTGTCTCTCTGACATACGCACACCTAGTTACACATCCATTCGACCTAAGGTTATCCCCATGTGCCAGGCCTCTTTCATTCCAGGTCTCAGCAGTGCAGGAGTGAACACTGAGGCAAAAACCCACACATACGTGTGTCCTAGTAGAGCAGAAAAACAATTAGTAATTATATATTTGCATATGCATGGATTTAGGTTCATACATATTCATATTCATACATATATGTGGGTGAAACTTAAAATGCTAGCCAATGCTATGGCAAATAGTAGAATTGAAGGTGAAATACTGAAATAATGGTGTGAACTCTGGGGAAGATGGGGAGCGGGCACTTGAGGCCAGAAGGCCAGCAGGGCACAAAGACGCGGGCATGTGTGTACACACTCACACACACTCACACACACTCACAGTCATACTCACTGGTAAAACTTGAGTCTGGAATGACCTCCAAAGACCCATGTGACAAACTATGACACTTAAAAAAGATCCTGGGGAAAAAAGAAAGGAACAGGACCCTGGGCTGCCAGGCTGTCCTTGTCTTTCTTTCTCCCAGCCACCATGAGGTGAGCAGGCTCCTTTGTCATGCTTCTGTGCCGTGATTTTAGAACTATGCTGTTGGCCAGGCATGGTGGTACATGCTTGTAATCCCAGCACTTGGGAGGCTGAGGCAGGAGGATTGATGTGAGTTCAAGACCAGCCTAGGCTACAAAAGTGAGTTCAAGGCCAGCCTAAACAGCATAGTGAGATCCTGTCTCAAAAAAGAAAAAGAAAAAGAAAAAAACTACGCTGCTTATAGCCCTCAAGCCATGTGGCCAAACTACTGTGGGAAAAGACCCCTGGAACTATGAGCCTCTTTCTCCTTTTTAAATCCACTTCCTTAGGTATCTTGTCATAGCCGCAGAAAATTGACTAACACACTCCCGCGCATACATATCCCTAGGGCCACACGTGGAAAGATTAGTTTTCACTTATTGCCTGAGCTTCTGACACTGTGCTTATCACCGAGACAGAGCAAGGAGGAGCTGTGCTATAGAGCACCACCGTGAAGAGGGCATCCCTTGGTCTCCCTTCTTGGCCACACACACTGTTCTGGGAAGCTTTCTCTATTTTTCTAAACTGTTTTCAGAGCTGAGGATTCCAACCTCAACTGTGTTCCTCTTTGTTCATAGGATAAGTCTTAACTTCTAAGAAGCCACTTTGCAGAATACAGTAGCCCCTTGGTGGCAGAGAGCAGCGGGAATGACTGAAGGCAGGTTGGAGTCCAGCCTGGGGTCTCTCTGAGATGTCAGTGAGGTCTGCTAAAGAGTCCCAGCACCTGTTACCACAGGAAACTGAGAAGCAGACAAAGCGCATCATGAGAACAACGGGACAGCACTGGCAGGACGAAGTCAGAAGGAATCCCTAGCATCCCAGGTACCCAAAAGCAAAAGAACCAGAGGAGCAGATGCAGCCAGCCCTGCAAACAGTTACAGGCCAGTAAACAGAATTGCAGTAGAAAGACGGAAGACTTGCTCCTGTTTTGTAACTAAAATTATATTCTTAGTGTGACAGGGATGAAACCCTTCTAGAAATTCAAACAGCTATGTCCTTATCTGAGAACAAGGAAGGAAGGGGTGTGATGGGAGAGACGGTGGACTGCGTCCTGGTCTGCCATGAGGCTGGCAGGAGAGGGCTCAGGGCAGACGGGCAGGACCCTGGCCTGGGGTCCACAGAATGTGGGAGAGAGAGAGACCGGGAGGACCTGTGGGAGCCTGACCCGGGAGCAGAATCTGCTGCCACGCCTGTGGGATGCTGCCGGCCGGCACTCGCCGTCCAAGCAAGGTTCTCGAGGTCGTGGACAAGCACCCTGCTGTGGCTGACACCCTTGCCTGTGAGTGCTCCCACCGAGCCTCCTGAGCTCATAACAGGGCTTTTGAGAGCTGAGGTTTTGGGGTGGTGCCCACTGGCAGGCGGATCTGTGAGCCTGATTTACAGGTACATTAAACATGACGAATTAATTTGATAGAGGTTTAATTTTATAAATATTTGCCTAGTGACTAGCCGAACCCCCTGGAGAGCAGGCTAGAGTTTTGGGAACCTTTCCGCTTATGCCCTACAGAGACGGAAGCCAGCTGGCTGCTCCAGTTTAGCTCCAGTGGATCCCACAGGTGCGGAGAGCCCAAGCGGTGGGAGATGGGCTGTCTGCCTGTGTTCAGAGATGCACCTTTTGGAGACAAAGGCTTCTGTTGGTGGCCTGGCATTCCTTGGAGAGGCCCTTCCTGTCACAGACGGAGAGGGCTTTCTAGCTCCCAAGCCCTCCCCAGAGCAGCCTGGCAAGAGTCAGAGGATCTCCTTTGTCCACTGCACTGTAGAAGCAAGCACAGGAACACTCCAGGCATGCTTTGGACCTTTCAGAGCAGCTTCCCTGCTACCTCTAGGAGCTGACAAGCACTTCTGAGCCAGCACCTGCTTGGCAAGCACAAGGCCATGAGTTTGATTCCTTGTATACATACGTACATACATACATACATACATACATAGTTTAAAAAACAAAAGTCCTATTACCCCATCTGGCCTAGAAGAGGGGCCAAGCCCAGCTGACCAGGCTAACCAGTTTAGCAAGATCAGAACCAGGAACCTGGGAGCTGAGGCCAGGAACAGCACTGCTAGCCAGGTGCAGGCTGTGGGACAGCCTAAGGGAGCTGCCCTGCGCTAGCCTCCCCTTTCCCCGTTCTAGCTCCCTAACAACTCTGCTCTTCTCCTCTGGGAGGCTGGAGAGGCCCCTCCCTCCCTGAGGCCCGTTCTACCCACAGAGAGGCCCTCAGCCCCAGCATCTGTTCAACCCTACCTTTGGGGAGCACCACAAGCTGGGCCTGGGTCCTCTGCTGCCTCCTCAGGCCTTCGTATTGGGCTCGAAGGTACTGGATGTTGACCTGAGGCCCCTGTCCCGGGGCCTGAGTCCCGGTGCCCTCAGCCATGAAGCGAGACCCCAGCTGCCAGAAGTGGGGCAGGGCAGGGCACGGGCAGGCCAGCCTCTTCATCCGGGTCCGGGAGAAAAGCAAACACTCAGGGGAGAGGCAAGGGGAAGAGGAGGAGGAGGAAAGAGAGGGAAGGAAGGGGAATGGGGTGAGAGGAGAGCTGGTGGGGCCAAAGGTGAGCAGAAGAGGGAACAGGGGGAGGGGAGAGGCTGGGAAAATAGGGAAGAGGGAGAAACACAGTGGGAGAAGTTGAGGGATTAGAAAAGTGAAGAGGATGTGGAAGGCAGGGCTAGAACTGGGAAAGCGATTTGAGGAGAGGGCAAGACAGGAGCAGAGAGGGGGGAGGAAGGAGGGAGGGGTGAGGATGAGAAGAATTAATGGGATCTGGGAGGGGAGCAAGACACAGGCCAGCGCAGCATGGGTGCTTGGTGAATCGGAGGCTGGAGGAGAGGATAGAGCAGAAAGCATAGAGACAAGGAGCCCAGCCTCCAGGGGGTGCCTGGTGGGAGTCCCACGAGGTGTCTTATTCGGAGGTCTTGTTTTTGGTTCCTCAAGCTTTACATCCCATTCCCGAGAGCCATGCAGCCCCCCTTTCTGGCAGAGCTAGGGCAGGGGCCCAGGACAGCCTGGATCCCGCTCAACTCACACATGGTTGCCTGGAGCACAGGGGCTCATCCAACCTGCGGGGTTGCCTTGGAGCTGTCCGAGGGACGCCATCAGCAGCCACGCAGAGTGCTGCTCAGGGCGGACATGGCCAGGCTGAGCCCCGGAGGAGCTTGACAGCAAAAATCTCTGCTTACCTCAATACACACCCTAGGCAAAAGCCCAGCCCGAAAGTCTGCAATGGGGAAGGAGCCCCGGGGAGCCCTGGCCTTGCGCCAGCCCCACCTCCTTGACATTTGATGCAGCCTCTGTGTTCTCAGCAACTTCCAGGAGAGCAGTAAGGCTGTCCTACCACAGCTCGGTGCAGAACCCTTTGCTGTCTTATACCAGCTGTGACCTATTCTTTTTCCACTCGTTAATTGAACCTTTATCTTCTCTTCACATACACTTAAGAGGTTGCTGGTCACCCAACACACCTGCCTTACACAGGAAGTGAATGAGGAGACACAGGAGGGTAAATCTGCTGTGTAGCATGCTAGAGTCTCATGAACTGGGTGGCTGCAGCGGCAGCCTTACTATCACAGTCCTGAAGTGTAGAACTTGAAGATCAAGGTATGCAGAGGACTCGTTTCCTCTGGGGGCTGAAAGGAAGATCCCCTTTTGTGCCTCTCACTCAGCTTCCAACGGGGTGCTGGCAGTCTCTTGTCTCGTAAAAGAATCCCCAACCTCTGCCTTCGTTACCACACAATGCTCCCCCGTGTGCCCCTGTATCCAGTTTTTCTCTCTTTATAAGGATAGCAGTCACTGTATGGGGGGGGGGGGACCTAAGGACTTGGTCTCCATTTAACTATCTGAATCTTCAAGGAACCTATTTCCAAACAAGACCACCTTGAAAGGTTCCCAGCTTCGGATTTCAACACGTGAATTCTGGAGGGCTAAAACTGAACCCACGCTCGGTGGAAGGCTGACAGTCGCATTCATGGAGATAGGCACAAAGAGGAGCAGATTGGGGTGTCACGTTTGTGGCACCTGTGGCCGTGGGTCATCAGAAGGGAATTAGATGCTTGGAAGAAAGAGCTGAGCTCCAAATGCAGAGGTCATGATTCATGAAAGGGACACAGTCTGTTCCTGGAGAAGGCTTGTCCTTCACCAGGAACATGTAGGTTCAAGAGGCAGGCCCACCTTGTTCTCTATGTCATCTTTCCTTGCAGTCTCCACATTAGCCTGTTGGAGTTCTTGTTCAGTGGCAGCGAAGTCCTCTCTTTTGCTCTCTTTTTTTTTTTTTTTTTCAGACAGGGTCTCACTATGCAGTTCAAGCTGGCCTTGAGCTCACTTTGGTAGCCCAGGCTGGTTTCGAACTCACATCCATCCTCCTGCCTCAGCCTCCCAAGTGCTGGGATTACAGGCGTGCGCCACCATGCCCGGCTTTCTTTTGCTCTTTTGTCTTCTTCTTTGTCATTATGATGTTGGAGGGGGTGAGCGGTGAGCCCAGTGATCTGCAGGGCTTTCAGATACACTCCTTGGGCTGTTAGGTGTCTTTTACACATGGTTCTCTTTTTCTCCTCCTACAGCACGAGTTCTTCCTATTACCCTGGGTGGAGTTGGGTAGAGCCCCATCGGAGGAGTGGGGGGCATGCTTAGGAGAGGGGTGAGGAGGAAAGAGGCTGCCATGCCTCAGAGCAGTGGAGGGCTTCACCTCCAGGTGTCCACTGAGATCTTGTAAGCGGATGCAATTTTCGGTAGAAGAGAATAATTTAAGAGACCAAGCTCTAGAAAAGATTAATGTCTAAGGAGTGGATAGAAACAGCAGCACAGTACTGAAGATGAAACAGTGTTGATGGAAAGATAGGAGAAGCATTAAGGGTGTCACTGTAGAGGAAGGAAAGAAACCACTATGGAGGAAGAGTGGCCTAAGGGCCTCAGCGGGGAGGACAGGGCGTCCGAACCCCACTGCCATACTGAAGAGCGTCTGAGCAGTATGTGTGGAAAAGTGGCTTCTTCGGACTATGCTATGAGAACCCCACTGTCTGAGTACCTCCCTGATTGTCTGGGGCTGTACTGGGAGGCTGGGACATTTCTAAAGTTCTGCACTGCCTAGCCATTGAGCCAGTTCTCTGGGCCCTGGGTGTCTGGATGAGAAACAGGCGGAGGGAGAGCATCCAAGCTCCTACATCCCTTCTGATCACAGGCCCAGCCATGCTTGTCCTGTTGCACCGGCCATAAAACTGAGCTCAGTTCCTACCGTCTTTGGCCTTGAGGGCCAACTTTTGTCTTTATCTGTGTCTTTGTGGATATTTTATAAGAAATAGGCAGAGGCTACCAATCGCTGGTGGTATTATCCTTTTATTTTATTTTATTTTATTTTATTTTTTGTCTTTTTGAGACAGGGTCTCGCTATGCAGTTGAGGCTGGCCTTGAGCTCACTTTTGTAGCCCAGGCTGGTCTCGAATTTGCATCAATCCTCCTGCCTCAGCCTCCTGAGTGCTGAGGCACCACCATGCCCGGCTTTGGTATTATCCTTTTAGCATTCCCCTCCCTCCCTCCTTTCCTTCCTGCCCTCTTCCTTCTGTTTGCTCTGGATAGAACTCAAGGCCTTATCCACGTCAGGCAAGTGGCCTACCATCTATAGACCAAGATTTTTCTTTTTGTTCATATGGTTTCTCCCTTTCAATCAGATCTCTAATCCAGCTGGAACTGATCTTAGGTATAAGGCCAGAAGCTAGCTGTTTTTGTTTTTTTTTTTTTCTCCAAATAATGACCAAATTATTATAATACTTTTTATTGAATAAAACTTCCCTTTCCCTATAGTTTCTCCCCTGTGATTTGTGAGGACAATATAATGGAGCAAGTGACAACTGCAGGCCATCTCAGGGAGTACTGATGAATAAATGAAAATTACAATGGAGAAGGAGTCCTTCTTGGAGAATGACAAGAGCTGCTGCTTTAATGACTGTCCCTTAGTGTCTAACCAGACCTTGCAGGGTGGCAGGAAATAAACCAGGGGGGTGGGGGGGGATACTTGGGATTCCAGACTCTGGAGCAGGGGCTAGGTGCCTTGTAGCTTGAGGAAACATTCTCTTTTTCTATATATGTTCAAATTGTATTCAACCTGCAGCGTGATAGCTGGGATCAAGGGAGGCTCCTGTTGTTAATCTAATAAGCTGACTCATTGGATCTTGTAGTAAGGAAAATCAGACCTAGAGGATCCAGTGCATCTCTGTCCAAGGAATCCAAGTGTTCAGTGAGACTTGAGTCTCGAGGTGGGGGGTGGGGGAGGGGCTAGATTTCATTCCGCTTAGCCATTGCTCCTGAGAGAGTATGACTGGCTTTGTGAGAAAGCTCAACCCCCCTGGTGGCTACTCCAAGATTTATTTTATTTTATTTATTTGTATTATGGCTGGCTCAGCCTGCCCTGGGAGTGGGGCTGGCGCAGCATGTGGTGCCAGAGATTAAACTGCAGTCCCTGTGGTTGCCTTAGCTTTCCTAAGCAGGCGCTTTAGACTGCTGAACCATCTTGCCTGCCTGGCCACTCTAAGATGTAAGAGGAAGCCCTGAGGGCATCTAGTGGGGGAGCAAGAGCTGAAGGCTGGGTCAGTCTGGTGTTTAGTGAGGTCGGCTGAGGTGGGTCCTGACCTTCAGAGGTACTTCGGTTTGGTGTTTTTCCCCCTGGAGACTGTAGGAAAACTTGTGCCTCTGATCCTTTGCTATTCCTCTCTCTACAATAATTTAACTCCAAAGACTAGCCAGGTAGCTCGGTGGACTGAAGTGCCTGCTTAGGCAGAGCACAGCAACCTGGGTTTGGTCCCTGGTGCACTAGGCATGCCATTCCAACCCTGCCTCTGGGGTGTGCTGAGACTCTGATTGAGACCGGGCATGGTAGCGCATGCCTGTAATCCCAGTATTTGGGAGGCTGAAGACAGGAGGATCACGGAGTATGGTCTATAGAGTGAGACCCTATAAACCGTCTACTAAATACAAAAAAGAAATGAAACAAAACAAAACAGTAATTTAACTCCGATATGACCCGAGCCCTAATGTCTAATGAGCCAGCCTGAGAGAAACACGAAGGAAAGAGGAAGGTATCTGTTGCCCTCTTCTCTGGTACAGTGAGAAGGGGGCCTCATTGTGTGGCGTGGGCTATGTTTTGGGGGTCACGTGAGAGCAGATAGTGTCCTCAGGATAGACAGATGTATGGGGAAGGGCTCAGGCATCAAGAAGTATCCCAGCACACATAATGTCAGGGTTTCAGTCTCAGAGAGTGAGGGAATGGCTTCTGAAATAGAAAAGGGTGGGTCAGACCCAAGAAATTGATGGTGATATTCATGGAGCCAAAACTGCAACAAACCGTGCATATGCTTAACACTTTGCATGAAAAATCGTATTTTTATTGTCATAAAATATGCATAACATAAAGCTTACCATTTTAAGGGTATGTTCATCATGGTGTGCCGGGCACAATTATTGCAATTTCTAGAATGTTCTGATCAGGGCAATCAAATTCTGAACCTACCTAAGCAGTAACTTCCCATTTCCCTCCACCTCCTCCACTCCCCAAAGCCTTCAATAGGGTCCACGCTGCTACGATGTTACATAGTTCATATACGTGGAATCAGGCAGTATTATGTGTATGTTTGGCTTTATTTCACTTAATGCGATGTTTTCCAGGCTCGAATTCACGTTCAAATCCTGCTCGTGGCCTATAAGGTTGTGGCTCAGTTATGTTTGACTTACTCTCCAGTCTCCATGCCAAGTTAACCCACGTTCTCAGAATTTCCTGTAAGTAGATTATAGACATGCCCAAGATTGAAACACTTGGGCCCTGGCCCAGGTATTTTCATCTACAAACACCTCATCTATTGTCTTGTCACCCCATCAGACTGAGGGGGTTCACTGGAGACTAAGGCAGCCTGCAGCAGAGACAGACTCAAGGAAGTGTCTGAACTCGCCTTCATGCTCAGACGCTCTGCTCAGCCGTAAGCACGCCCACCGGCCCTGATAGGTTGCTTGGCAGCTCAGTAAACAGGAAAGATAAAAGAAGGCATCAGTAACTCCAAAGACACAGAGGGCATGAGGGCAGATGGCGCAGATAGATACTCTGGCCTGAGACAAAGAAAGCTGAGGCTTTTATGGGCTTCTCCTAGGGGTGGAGTTTGAAGAGGAGGTTTAGAATTACCTGAGGATGGGGTCTGAGAGATAGCTCAGGGGCACAAGTGCATGCCTGGCAATTGGAAGGTCCTGAGTTCAATCCCTGGTTCCATGGAAAGAGAGAGAGAGAGAGAGAGAGAGAGAGAGAGAGAGAGAGAGAGGGAGAGAGAGAGAAGAGAAGAGAAGAGAAGAGAAGAGAAGAGGAGAAGAGAAGAGAAGAGAAGAGAAAAGAATGTTGGTGGTGGATGCTTGTAATCTCAGCACTTGAGAGGCTGAGGCAGGAGGATCAGTGCAAGTTCAACACCAACTTGGGCTACAGAAGTGAGCTCAAGGCCAACTTGAACTACATAGTGAGACCCTGTCTCAAAAAAAAAAAAAAAAAAAAAAAAGAAAGAAAGAAAAAGAAATATCTAAGGAGCTAATGGGGTCTTCCTTGAGGCAGTGGGAAAGGTAAAAGGAAATTGTACCCTGGGCTAAGTTGGAGAAGAAGCGGGAGGTGGTCTCTAGGAAGATAAGCTGTTGTGTAAGCCATATTAGATGACCACCATAATAATTCAGCAATTCATACTAGGGCCACAACCTATCAGTCCCCAGGTCCCTAGCCCCCTCCCACACTCACAGCAGTCCTTAGTCACTTAGCTTAGTTTTAGACCAAAATACACAAGGTGGCCAAGTGCCAGTGACAACCTCGGTTATACAACATATTTACACTGGCCGGCAGTGAGCTTGGCCACAGAAAGTATTTACACTGCAGTGTCAGGAGCCCGCACTGGAGCTCTGCTGACACAGAAACTGGTTTCTCCCTGATTCCCTTCTCTTCCTGGCCTGAACTACCTTCTTGCGCTTTCTCAACTCCCTATACTTGCCCATTCTTCTTGAATAGTCAGTGCCATTTGCCAAGAGTGACAGGAGGTGAACAAGCAGAGACAGTTCTCACCATTAAAGGCTTTTCTTGGGCAGGCCAGGTAACTCAGCTGATTAAAGTGCCCGCTTAGGCAGACACAGAGACCGAGGTATGATCCCCCACCTGCTGTGCTGGCCCTGACCCCAGGGTACACTGAGACAGTGACCAGGACTGGGTATGGTGGCATGTGCCTGTAATCCCAGTGCTTGGGAGGCCAATTAAAGTGTACACCAGCCGGGCGTGGTGGCGCACAGCTGTAATCCCAGAACTTGGGAAGCTGAGGCAAGAGGAATGGTGCGAGTTCGAGACCAGCCTGGGCTACAAAAGTGAGGTCAAGGGAAAGGTAAAAGGAAATTGCACCCTGAACTGTACAACAAGACCCTGCCTCAAAAAGACAAAAAAAATAAATAAAAATTTTAAAAAATAAAAAACTAAAATCTTTAAAAAAATTTTTTTAAAAGTATACACCAGAGGAGATATTAACAAACTGTTTTAAGTAACTCAGTTTTGGTTCATTAAACAACAATTTCAAACTCAAATATCCCTGAGTTCGACTGTCATTGCTGACAGAGCCACTGAAAAGGGGGGACCAACTGCTAAGTTAGGCAACTCCTGGGCCCTGAGCCAGCCACCTCTGCCATAAAGCACACATACAACATCGATGCCTATGTCCTGCCTCTCTGATCATAACAATCTTACAGAAATACTTCCAATTGACCAACCCAAACTCTATCCACTATTATAACTTCAAGGAAGTCTGGGAGATGCCTCCCTACTTTTGCATAATAAAAGAGGATTGAAATGGATATTTAAGAAAGCACTTCATGGTATCAAGACTTCCATTCTAAATTCCAAATGACCAAGTAATAATAGCAAGGTGGAGGAAATAAAAAGAATATTTTCAAATTTTATGGTGTATGATTCAAATTGTTTCCACGCAAACATCTTTTGAGCTCTGTAGTCTGTAGATCTCAGAGACCATTTATCACATTCAGTTATAATAATCTTCAAAGAAATCTTATCTGCATTTAGCCAAATGTTGATAACTTCTAAAAGCTGTTTGATCGTTGCTATCTTTCACAAATAAAAAGAACAATTGAATTGAAATGATAACATTGAAAGTTATAGTTTAACCAAAAGATAAGAGAAGTCTTTGTAAGCTGGATAGTTGACAAGTGTTAAAAGAGATAAAATTAACTTTTAAGATTTGTGATATGTTGAGCTTCTTTATAGAGTAAGAGTCACAGATGATAAAATCCACCATTTAAACTGTTTTAAAGGGAACAAATAGGTTGCATATGGGACATTCATAAAGTGGCTCAACAGTCACCTCTGTCTAGCTCCAAAGTATTTTCATCATCCTGAAGAGAAGCCCGGAACCCAATCGGAAGTCTGTCTCCCTTCCCTTACACGCCCCGCCCCTAGCCTAATCTGCGCAGTCACCTCAGGGGAACTACACACCTCGGTCTCTCCTGTGTCCGCCCCATTTCACAAGGCACGATGATTTCAAGATGCATCTATGTTGCTATGTGTACCGTATCAGAACTCCATCTCTTTCTACGGTTGTACAGTACTTCATTATACGTATACAGAACTTTTCAAAAAATACATAGACATGGGGCTGGAGGATGGTTCAGCAGTCTAAAGCGACTGCTTAGGAAAGCTTAGGTGGCCGCAGGGACCGCGGTTCGATCCCCAGCACCACGTGCTGCGCCAGCCCCGCCCTCAGGGCAGGCTGAGCCAGCCTTAAAACAGTAATAAAAAAAAAAAAAAGTAAGAATAAATTTAAAAAAATACATAGGCAAGCCGAGCGTGGTGGCTCACGCCTGTAATCCCAGCACTCAGGAGGCTGAGGCAGGAGGACTGGTGTGAGTTCGAGACCAGCCTGGGCTACAAAAGTGAGCTCAAGGCCAGCCTCAACTACATAGCGAGACCCTGTCTCAAAAAGACAAATAATAATAATAATAATAATAATAATAATAATAATAATAATAATAATACATAGGCATTTGGGTCATTGCTGTCTTTTAATTATTGCAACTAATGCTGCTCTAACTATTCCTGGGTAGGTTTTGTTTGACTATTTGTTTTGAGTTTTTTGGGATACATACACAGGAGTAGAAAGGCTGACCTGCATGCATGTGCTTTTTTTTTTTTTTTTTTTTTTGCATATTATATCACTCAACTGGAGCACTTCAATATAAAACTAAACACTGGTGAACTATTTTGCTCACTAATTTTGAATCATAGTGAAATGTACCAGGGCTGTAAGTCCCGTGCTTATGTGGGCTAAATCATCTGGCACAAGGCAGAATTTACATAATGAAAATACCTAAATGTTAGCACAATGTATGGAACTGATCAAATGAAATGGACTTTAGCCGTACGTGGTGGTGCATGTCTGTAATTCCAGCACTCGGGGAGGCTGAGGCAGGAGGATCATTATAAGATGGAGAACAGCCTGGGCCACAAAGTGATCTCCAGGCCAGCTTGCACTACACAGTGAGCCTCTGCCTCAAAAGAAAAAAAAAATAGGCCTTGAAAACAAACCTGCATGATTATTACTAACATTGCAATGTTTATGTTACAAATTACAGGTGCATTGCTTGTTACAGTTTTACCCATGTAGAAACTGAAGCCCCTTCTCTTCAGAGGGTCAGAGGATGAGCTGCTTTAGTAACTGTATATTTTATATACTTTTCTTTCTTTTATCTTTTGGAGACAGGGTCTTATTATGCAGTTCAGGCTGGACTTCTGCTCTCTTTGTAGCCCAGTCTGATTTCAAATTTGTAATCATCCTCCTGCCTCAGCCTCCTGAGAGCTGGGATTACAGTCCTGTACCACCATGCCCAGGCATTTTGTATACTTTTAAGCAACTCTTCAGTACTACAGAAAAATAATAAACGTACAAGGAGACTGCAGTGCAGAGGTCAAATGGCAGTACAGCTGAACATCTCATTTAAAATAATTGTGTTTGAGCACACATAATTTTTAGTGCTCTGCCTATATGACATCCTCCTCTCTCCTTCCACACAAGACCTGTGTAATGTCAGCAGTGATTAAACAGAAGGCACAGATACTGTCAGAGTCCCTTTTTCTGGCTCCTGTTTTGGCTCAAGAAGTCTGAGTTTATAATCTCAGAAATATGTTATTGGAATTCCACCAAATTATTTCCAATCTACCACTCCCAATGTAACCCACAGTGATAACAAAGACACTAAGACATATATACATATATAATTATTGGGGAGTCAAGGGGCACTAAGTCCAGCCATGAAGCAAGAGAGTGACCCAGGACTGCACTCCAGTTTTATTCATTGGAGAAGGGGGAGTGGATTTCAAAAGGGAATTGTGGGAAGAGAAGGTGAGCACTGAAGGGAACTGTGGGAAGAAGGTGAGCACCGTGAGCTGGGCTAGGTAGGAGGCCTGCACTCACCTCCGCCATATTGAGAGGAAGTAATTTATATTATGCTACTGAGATAATACCTACTATTTTGGGGGTCTGGCGCTTTGGCTCTGATGTGTAATCTTTCAAGCCCCAGGAAGTCATAGCCTCTATCTCGAAGCTCCATCCCAGCTGACACCATGGAGCATTGGCTCTTCATCCTGTCTCAACCCGGCCCGTATTAGAGAGCAGCAGGTGTGAATTATCGGGGAACCGCGTGTGCCATCTTCAAAACTTACCACCAGCACCTCAGCTAGACCAAGGCACACTGCTTAAGGCCAATTGAAAGGATAATGAGAAGTTCAAGCCAGCTCTGTGCCTTTCAGTAGGAGGAAATAGGGTCAGGCTCAGTGAAAATGCAGACAGTTGCTCTTCTTTCAAGGGGAGCTGCTCAAGCGGTCCTCCATAAATACGTAGTTTACCTTGTTTTTGTCAGAGAGCTCACATGCAGGGAATGTTGTTCACTAAAATGCATTTATTGGTTTTCATATTCCTAAACAAGGTACGGTTATGTTTGACTTCTTACCTACTTAGAAAAATAACAGGGCTGCCTATAACTTCGATGCTACTACTAATCTTCCTTTTCTTCCCTGAGATATCCCACTGTTTTCTTATGGTTAGCTTACATATCAAACGTGGTTAGATGACAGAAAAAAAAAAAAAAAAAAAAAAAAAACTCAGAGAATCATTTGTCTTTATTCCTAATGATAGGGTGTAGTAACATAGAGATAAGATTGAAGACCAGTTGGTATCCCTAGAAGTGGTGAATTATAGACAGAACCCAGGGAGGCCTGCCTTCTGTTCCTTGGGAGTGTCGGAAAGCTGAGGCCTGAAGCTTCAGGTGGCAGCTCTTCCTGCAGGTGCCCTGTCCTTGAATTATAGACAGAGCCCAGGGGGGCCTGTCTTCTGTTGCCTGAGATTCCCAGAAAGCTGGGGCTCAAGGTTGTAGATGGCTGCTCTTCCCATGGATACCCTGTTCTTTGTTTATCTGCTATGTGACACCAATGGTCGCCTCTTCCCCTGCTTAAAGTACTATTTGTTAGCATTTGTGTGAGCTATGGGTCTGGAATATGCTGTGTCTATTAAAGTAGTGATGTATACTCCTTAGCCATTTTTTTAATGCTAAATAAAAAGCAGAGCCTTCTGAGGCTCTGGGCTCACTGAGGAAGGTAAGTCGCGGTGAGTGCTCTCAAGCTACATTCATTGGGTCTTCTCATTGTTTCTTTTGGCACTGGACCAATAACTGTACAACAATAGGGAGCCGCAGAGATAGTGAGTTTGAACCCTGGCTCCACCAAAAAAAAAAAAAAAATCAACCATGTATCCTAATGATAAGAAATGATTCCCTTGGGCCTGACACGATGGCTCAGCGGTCTAAAGTGCTTAGTTAGGAAAGCTTGGGCGGCTGCAGGGACCGAGGTTCGATTCCTAGAACCACATGCTGTGCCAGCCCTGCCCTCAAGGCAGGCTGAGCCGGCCATAAAAATAAATAAATAAACAAACAAAAGTTCTGAAACAAGAAAAAAAAAAAAAAAGTAAAATAATTAAAAAATTTTTAAAAAAGAAATGAATCCCTATACCTTGCTACTGAAACTATTATACTCGAAGATCTCATTTTCTTTTTGTTGCTGAAACATTAGTGAGAGGCACACAGGCATGTTATTGAAAATGAAGCTCAAAGGGCCAGGGAGATAGCTCAGAGGCATAAGCACCTGCCTGGCAAGTATCAGGTCCCAAGTTTGATTCCTGGTACCATGTGGAGGACTGCCTGAGCAGCTCTCCTTGAAAGAAGAGTGACTGCCTCCATTTTGACTGAGCCTGTCCTTATTCCCTCATATTGAAATGTACAGATCTGGCTAGGACTTCTCATTATCCTCTCAATTGGCCTTAAGCAGTGTGTATTGGTCTAGCCGAGGTGCTGGTGGTAATTTTTTAAGATGGCACACGTGTTTTCCTGATAACAGGATAACGAGTCAATGCTCCACAGTGTCAGCTGGGATGGAGCCTAGAGATAGAGGCTATGACTTCCAGGACCTTGAAAGATTACATATCAGAGCTGAAGCACCAGACCCCCAGAATATTAGATACTATCTCAGTAGCATAACACAAATTAATTACTTCCTCTGCATATCCTCTCTGAATATGGCGGAGGTGAGTGCAGGCCTCCTACCTAGCTCAGCTCACAGTGCTCACCTTCTTCCCACAATTCCCTTTCGCAAGCCACTCTTTGCAAGCCACTCCCCCTTCTTCACTGAATAAAACCCAAGTGCAGCCCTGGGTCTCTTGGTTCCAGAAAGCCAAGTTCATGGCTGAACTTAGGGCTCCTTGGATCCCCAATAATTACATATATATGTCTTAGTGTCTTTGTTATCTCTGTGGGTTGCGCTGGGAGTGGTAGATTGGAATTAACTTGGTGGAATTCCAATGACATGGTTTTAGGATTGTAAGTTTAGACTTCTTAGACTGAGATGAGACTCCAACAGTATCACAAAAAGAAAAGAAAGAAAAACATTCAAAATACTTCAAATAATTCTTTTTTCAGAAATTTTAGGGGCTGGGGAGATAGCTCCAGGGCACAAGTGCCTGCTGGGCAAGTGCAAGGTCATGAGTTCGAACCCTGGTCCCACAAAAAAAAAAAAAGAAATTTTACTGTACAGTCTCTTCATTTTGGGCTGATTAAATGTTCCAGTTT
>PVJA010007358.1:42596-69018 GCA_004027025.1 Myocastor coypus | reverse complement strand
TTTTTTTTTTTTTTTTTTTTTTTTTTTTTTTTTTGAGACAGGGTCTCTCTATGCAGTTGAGGCTGGCCTTGAGCTCACTTTTATAGCCCATGCTGATCTCGAATTCGCATCAATCCTCCTGCCTCAGCCTCCTGAGTGCTGGGATTACAGGCGTGAGCCACCACACCCGGCTGGGAGGAAATCTTGAAGACATCAGAGTAGGCAAAATTTCATGGACAGAAATCAAATTACACATTTAACACTTGAAAGCATCAACAAATGGGACCTCTTGTGGCTAAGAAGTTTTTGCACATCAAAGGAAATTACCAACAGAGTAAAAAGACCACCCACAAATTTCGAAAAGTTTTTAACTTGTAAGTACTCAGACAGAGGTCTTCTATCTAGAATCTACAAAGAGCTAAAAATCATTAGGGTTTCAAAATTCAAACACCCAATCCAGAAGTGGGCATCTGAGATGAACACACACTTCTCAGAGAAAGAAATGCAGGAAGCCTATAAATACATGAAGAAATGCTCCACATCGCTAGCCATTCATGAAATGCAAATCAAAACAATGCTTAGATACCATCTCACCCCAGAAAGAATAGCTATCATAAAGAAATGAATCAGCAACAAATGCTAGAGAGGCTGTGGGGAAAGAGGAACCCTTCTCCACTGCTGGTGGGAGTACAGATTGGTGCAACCATTATGGAAAGTCGTGTAGAGGATCCTTAAAAAACTAGAAGTGGAAATCCCATTCAATCCAGCTATCTCACTACTGGGAATTTTCCCAGAAGAACTGAAAGCATCATACCATAGCGATATCTGTGCACCTATGTTTATAACAGCTCAATTTGTAATATCCAAATCTTGGAAACAACCAAAATGCCCATCATTTGAAGAATGGTTGAATAAAATGTGATATTTTTATACTATGGAATATTACTCAGGTAAAAAGAATGATAAGCTGGAAGACTTCATATATAAATGGATGTATATTAAACATATACTCATTAGTGAAATAAACCAGACCTACATGTGTAAATATCATATAGTCTCCCTAATACAAGAACTCTAAATTTTTTTTCTTTCCTTACCAATATCAATTGGAAAGTGTGCCATGCCCACGCCCTGTGCTCTGTATAACTATTGCGAGGACAGCACTCAGTGTGTCAACGGTTAAAAAAAAAAAGTAATGTTTATGGAAAGTGTTAATGTTTAATTGTTTGATCAATCTTATATACCTATATCTAATCATCTGAACTGATCCCATGATGAAAATATGTAATATAACCACTGTTAAATTTTAAATAAATAAATAAATAAATAAATATTTTGAATTAAAAAAAAGAAAATATCATGCCATGTCTTATAAGTGGATTGTAAGTTAAAGATACAGTAGAAATCTTAAAACAAAAATTAAGGTTAAACAATATTCAGAAAATAAATTAAATATTAATTATTTAAAAATTAAATATTCTAAAACAATATTCCAAAATTAAATTTAAATCATTAGTCCAACTAAGAGGCCAGAATGTTGTATATCATATGTATGAATCTGTGATCAATTCAGAGTACTCACATAATTTTTGAACAGGTTAATTTATACAAAGATATCAACTAAGAAAAAGTTTTCATGATAGTAAAGAACTACTAAGAATAAAACATAGCATAAATATCAGAATGGCAGTTACATGACCAGTATTCCTAACAGTTTGGGGATAGGATAGTACACAAAGTTCTGGTATGTTGTGGACAGGGACAGTGTCCACGAGGCTTACTGGTGGCCAGGTGTCACTTGTGGGACTGAGCTACTGCTAGTTCCTTGATATCCATCCTATAGACCCAGACAGAACAATGATCCAGAGTGCAGAAGTCCATTTGTAGAGTATGCTGATGAAAATATTTTGCTGCTGTATCTGAAAGAATAATTGAAAGACTGATTTTGTATGTATTTTTTTTTCTCCTTTGTTTAATTGTTTGCCCTATTTGATGAGTTCTTTCCATTATCCTTCATGGAGTTGTGGTCATTTTGATCCTTCTTTAGAATATCTTTTAGTAGTATGTGTAGGGTTGGCTTTGTTATCATGAAATTCTTTTTTTTTTTTTAATGAAATTCTTTATTTGTTCTTTGTCATGTAAATTTTTCATGTCTGCATTATACTTGAGAGTTTTGCATAGTATATCAGTCTGGGTTGGAATTTGTTTTCTTGCAAGACTTCTAGTACTTTGCTCCATGCTCTTCTTTACTTGAGGGTTTGTAAAAAGAAATCTGCCATTATTCTGATGGATTTTCTTTTAAATGTGATCTGTCTCTTTTCTCTGGCAGCTTTTAGTATACTGTTCCTGTTCTGAATTTCTGGGATCTTGATTATTATATGTTGGAGTGTGGTTTTAATTGGTTGATATTATTTGGAGTTCTATATGCTTTGGTTACCTGAATGTCAGATTCTTTCCCCATATTTGGGAAGTTTTCTGCTATTACTTCTGTCGATATTCTTTTTATATAATTTGTATTGACTCCTTTTTTCTCATTGATGCCTATTAGTCCTTACATTGTTCATCTTTGAATCATCTTGCAGATTTTGAATTGTTATTTCGTGTACACTACTTGTTTTTAAGAGATCTTTTCCTACCTTTTCCCTAGCTGCAATGGTGTCTTCAAGATCTGAAAGTTTATTTACACTTTCATTGAAATGGTTTTACCAGCTTGTGACTGAGGTTTTAATTTCCTGTATAGCATTCTGAATCTGCTTCATACATTCTGTTTCTTTCTTATATTGGTCATTCTAGGTTTCCATCATTTTTCTATTCTCCTCTATTTTTTTTTTTTAATCAGTGTCACCTTTAGAAACATTTAGTACTTCTTTCATTATAGTTATCATTTTGTTTTTTACTTCAGAAATTATTTCTGATCTGATTTCCTCTATGCCTTTCTGCAGTTGTTTCTTTACTTCAGATGCTATTTTTTCAGAGATTTCAGGTGTGTGATTTCCAATTTCTTCCATGGTATTGTCTCCTGTATTTGTTCTGAGTGGGCTTGGGGCCTGAGAGCACATTTTTGCTCCTTATCCTTATTATTTTGTATAGCCCTACCTTCTCACCTTTAGTGTAGAGCTTTGGCAGAGTTTTTACCTTAGCACCAGATATGGATCTACCAAGTTCAAACTTGTCCTGATGGGTGTGGCTTGAGTCTGGCTGCTGAACTACACTTCTTCCTGCTGCAGCCCTTGGAAATGAACCTGCTGTGCCATTCTGGCAAGATGTTCTGCTCCTGGGTCAGCTGGTTGGGTCTTATCTCTAGTCTCTCTGAAGGGAGTTCTGCTACAGGGTTCTATACCGGGCCTGTCTTGGGGAGGAAGTTCTACTCACATGCTAGGCCCAGGTTCTGGGTTGAATGGGGATCTAGCAGTTTCCATGCAGTTTCATTCAGACTGGGCCTGGGCTCTGGTTTGAATGAAGATCCAGCAAACCTGGGCAGTCTCACTCACAGGCTGGGCCTGAGCTCTTGGCTCGAATGAAGATTAGGCAATTCCCAGGCTGTCCCACTAATGTCAGCCCTGCGTGCTGGCTAGAATGAAGATTTGGTCGGCCCTGGGCGGGCTCACTGCTAATGTGCATTTTAGAGTGAACCAATATTCAAAACTTAATAATCATCCATAAAAATCAATAAAAAAGAACTCTTGTTATTCTTGTATTATATACACATAATGCATATCTATTAAAAACAATACACAGAAATTTTAAAGTTTATGTGTCTAAATATAAAATATGTATGCATGTTTTAAAGTAATTTTTCATTTAATGGCTACTTAAATCATTGCTTTCAGAACTAAATTTATTAGTAATAATTTTTAGTAAGAGTGATGTGATTGAATATGCTTTATTTTAGAGTACACAATGTTGGTTTAATACTTGTGCTTCAGCAAGTGTAATTCACATTTTAGTGCCTTTTTTCCCCCTTTCCTTCTTCCTTTTTTATTACTAGTGCAGCTGAGGAAAATATCTCACAGTGATGCACAGGACCAGATGGAATGAATGCCCTTTCAAATGCTCACTTTCATTTTCCTCCACTGATTATGCAAAGGTTTTTGTTTAAATTCTGCTAGAAAATTTCATCTTCTCTGATGTCAATCAATTGCTTTTCCCATGCACTCACGAAGAATTTCACATTTGCACTTTTATCAAATAAGTTCACTACTCACTAAAAATCTATTCAGAAGAATTTCCAATAGGCTTTTGATAATCACGTAAGCCTGAGAAATGTTTTCAAATATCTACTTTCAAACTGTTGTTTTTCTAGCACGACTTTCTTCAAAAAGCACTTGCCTACAGATTGTGCCAAATTTGTTTAAATCCAAAAGGTTATCACTGATTTTTCAAACATGGCATGATATGGACAGATGAAGAACTGTTTAGTGAGTAGGATAAATGTCAGAACTTCAATTTCCTTGACGTTCGTTTGTGTTCAGGTTCTTAATCTTCAGTTGGCTATTTGGGTAGTTGGGACATTGTCTAGGTCAGAGTTTTCTGTTGTAAAGACATAGGCGGTTCTTGTTCTAAGCCACTTTCTTCATCTTATGAGGATTACTTTAATTTAGTTGCCAGGTAAGTAGAAACACATACTACAATGTTGTCAGGAATCTGACAGCTGATGGTGAAGGGAGGGTCTGGCATCCACCTCCTTGCACAGAGCATCTCCACTCTTCCCTTAAGACTCTGTGTGGGGCCCATGCCTATCTGGGACAAACAGACCAAAACACACTTTTCATAGGGTTCCATCTATTGCTTGATCCAGCTGTGGGATTCATAAAGTAGTGCACATCATAATAGCATAGTCAGAGAAACTCACAGAAGACACATAGGCCTCTCCCAGACTATACATTCCTGGGGCCTGGCTGGGGCCAGGTACAGTGACCAGACTGCACATGCTGGTCACAGTACCTGGAATCATTGAATCTTTGCTCCATTTTCATAAAACTCTACTCTCCTTTCATTATGGTTCCTGAAAGGCTTCTATAGTTAAAGCAGAACATTAAATAGTAAGCAAATTATGTTTATCAAAAGTTATTTGCTAGGGTTTCTTCTTGGTCCACTAAAAGCTAGCTGTCAAAGGAACATTTTTCAGAGCTTATAGAGGTAATGGTTAAACTATTTTTAATGATTCCCCCAACATGGGTAAGAAAAACAAGCAAACAAACACAAAGTAAGTCTATTTCCCAGAGTCTTGAAAGTTTCACAAATACTACTAAATTATAAGTTTGTATTTCAGTAAAATAACCACATTTAGAAACAGTTATTAAGCCATTCTTTTATAGACACCCAGAGATACACACTATGCTGTCACCAAACACAAATACCCCCTGTATTGGAATCTCTTTGAGTGATGTACAAGGAAGCAAAATACATTTGATAAGTACTGGGTTAGGGTGAAGTGCAGAAGTACTTAGTTATAATACTTTATGCAATATGAATTACAGGTAACAAGACTCCCACTTAAAAAGACTTTTGGAAAAGTGATAAAATGGAAGGAACTTTGGTCCCACGATTTTCTGCCCCAGTATCACCTACTGAGGTGTTTGAAATTCTATTCTCAGGTTCCTCTTCCATGACTCTGCTATGACAGCAAAATCTGGGTTTTCTGAGGTGATTCTTGTGAACACCGAGGTTGGTGAATCCTTGGTCCAGGCTGGCAGTGGTACATGTGCTATCATTGAAAGGTCTAAAAGCTTTGCTACCACTGGTATAGATGGTGTGTCAAGAGAGACAGCAGTTCAGCCTAAGAGGGCGCACAGCATGGATATGTTGTGTCAGATCCACACATAGCTGTTATGTTCCTGTTATAACATTTCTGAGAACAGATGATTATTACAACAATGAGTTGCTTTCCTCCAGGCATTTGGCTTTCACTAGTCCAACCTGCTGCCTGCATTACATTGCATTAGCATCTGTGGATGAGGCATGACACTTGCCACAGATTGACGTATACTAGAGCAGAAACTTGTTAAGACAGTTTAAGCCTAAATGAAAAAAAATATGTAAAAGGAATGAATCAGTTTTTCTAGAAAACTCTCAGGAACAAACTAACTATGCAAAGTGTTTTCTCAACTACAACTAAAGACAAGGCTGAGGGATAATGTTGACCACAGATGGAAGTCAAGAGAACTGGGCTGGGGCTGCTGTAATTATGTGATTTAGTACTGATCAAGAATTTGAGACTGAATCCATGATCCCTGGGATTATGTGTTTTAAGAACTGCTGAGACTATGGGTGTGGCCTAAGGTGGGTAGGCTGAGGCAGAGAGCCTGAATGTAATATAAAGAGAGACAGAGAGACAGACTAGCACTGTTGCTCTGCTGCCTGTTCGGTTGGCTGCCTCTGTCACCATTTTGTTGCTGTTCCACTGTCATGAATTGGATGCTCTCAGCCCTGTTCCACTCAGCCTTGGATCAGCTGAATATGGACTGAAACCTCCAGTAACTGTGAGCTAAATAAACCTTTCCTTCCTTCATTTTGAGTGTCGGGGATTTGTCCCAGCAACGAGTAAAGAGTAATGAAGACATAATTTGGTACCAGAGAAGTGGGGTCATTGCTGTGGCTATACATGACAATGTGGATTATAAGCTTTTGGAAATGGCTTATGGGAAGAGATAGGAAAGGTTCAGAGATGTTGGCTATAAGCAAAGCATTGGAACAGCGTCAGTTGTTCTGTAGAGGAGATTCTGGTCAGAGCTCAGACCAGAAGACTGGCTTGAAGCCTGAGTATAAAGAATGCCTTAAGAGCAGAGATTGGAAATGTTTGGAGAGGTCCTCTACTTGTGAAGAGCTGGAAAAGCTTCAGCTATTCTGTAGGGGAGAGTCTGGTCAGAGCTTAGACCAGAAGACTGACAGATGGTCTGCCTGTAAAGACCAGGTTGAGGAGATTTCTGCTGGAAAAAAGTACAGCATTGGTTGCTGGACTCCAGATGATTTGTGCTATGGATTGGCTGAAAGTCTGTTGGAATTTTGTTCATGTCCAAAGACTTTGCCTAAAACTGAAATTAAGCATGGAGGACTGATTAATCTTTTAAGAGATATTTCAAAGCAGCAAACTATTGGAGCAGTGGCATGGCTGTTATTGGTGGCTTTTAGCCAGATTTATGTTGAAAATCAAGAGCAAACAGCCAAGAAAGATGATTTAAAATGTGAGTTTCACCAAATAAGGAAACACCAGGAAAGCTTTGGAGTGCAAAGATGGAGCTAAAAGGATCTCAATTGCTGGGAAGGAACCTAGGAATCGAAAGGATTGGCCTGAGGGCATCACAAGAGGTGGCAGCTCTCCACCCTTTGCAGCATCAGAATTGCAAAGGAGAGAGATTCTGCCTTGAGAAGAGAGCAGCAGAGACCCAAGTACCAGAATGGCTGCAGCGGCCAAACCAGGTTTCAAAATGGCACCCACATGGAGAATATGTTTTTCGGAATCAGGGTCAGAGTGCTCAGCAACCTAAGCCCTCGACCCTTATAGCCAAGAGAGAAGAAAGCCTGGTTATTGCTGCAGCTGACAGAAAACCTTGGCATCATCCACATAAGCATATGCAGAATGTGGGAATTATGAGGTTAAGAAGGCTTCCACCTCGATTTTAGAAGAAGGCCTGGTAGGCCAGGCTTTGTGTCCCTGGGAAGGCAGTGTGTGAAGCAGAGAGTGAGAAGCCAATTCAGTGGAAACTCCAGAAGTTTGGAAAAGCCAGGAACATGGATCATGCAGAGGTAGCAAAGCCGGCTTAAGAGAGAAGCCATGGTAATTACTACCAAGAGTGCCATAGGAGTGGAGTTGCATGGAGCTCACAACTCAGTGCAGACTGCTTCGGATGTTCCAGTTGTAACTATGGTATTTAATGTTTAACCTGAGGAATTTTGGACATACGTCAGTCCCGGTGTTTTGTATTCCCTGTTTGCAACTTTTGGAATGCTAATGTTGCTCTCTGGTCCCCTGGTTGTTCCATTGCCTCTGTCGTGATTGTTGCTGTTCCACTGCCATGAACTAGATGTTCTCTGCCCCGTTCCACTCAGCCTTGGGCCAGCTGAATATGGACTGAAACCTCCAGTAACTGTGAGCTAATAAGCCTTCTTTCTTTCAGCTTGAGTGTCAGGTATTTGTCCCAGCAATGAGTAAAAAGTAACTAAGAGAGGCTCAGTTCTTTTGGCTTGCATTTCCAAGGATGTGTTCCATAGACCAGCAAGATCCCTTGATACTCCATGAGCTACAGGTATCATAGTTAAACCCTTTCTTAAAAATTTCTGTTTTGAAGCCGGGCGTGGTGGCTCACGCCTGTAATCCCAGCACTTGGGAGGCTGAGGCAGGAGGATTGGTGCGAGTTCGAAACCAGCCTGGGCTACAAAAGTGAGCTCAAGGTCAGCCTCAACTGCATAGCAAGACCCTGTCTCAAAAAAAAAAAAAAAGACAAGAAAGAAAAATTTCTGTTTTGAAATAATTATAGACTCACAGGAAGGTACAGATAGTCCACCATACCCTTTATCCAACTTCTCCTATGAAGACATTATGCATAGCAAATAGTACAATATTAACCAGAAAATTGATATTGGTAGAATACTGTTAACATGGCTATAGGCTTATTTAGCTTTACCACTTTTTTACATGTATTCATTTGTACATGGGTGCACAGTTCTATGTAATTTTATCTCATGTATAGATCTGTACAATGTGTCTCTTACTGTAATTTTTTTGGAATTTAAATACTTAGCATAGTTTTTTTTTTTTTAATCAGACTTTGTGTTCCTGGACATTTATCCAGGGAAAGTAAAAAGTTATATGCACATAAAAACCTATACACAAATGTAGCATCTTTACATACAATAGCCTAAAACCAGAAGCAACCCAAATATTCTTCAACAGCAAAATGATGTATATTCATATCATAGAATATTATTCAATGACATAAAGGAACAAACCTGATAAATGCAGTCAATCTTTGGGATATTACACACAGTGAAGAAACTTCATTTTAAATATATATATTGCATGTTTCTGTTTCTGTAACACTCTTGAATCAACAAAATTAGTGAACTGACTGGTGTGGGGGGTGCTTTTAGGGTATTGGTGGTGAATGTTTTGGAGTTTTTAATGATACAAACAGCCCCCTGTGGCATGTGTGCATAGGTTTGCCTTCACTGATGAGGGTAATGGAAAAGTCCTGTATCTTTCTTGTGTGATAGTTGCATGATTAGTTTTATAAGGAACTGCCAGCACAGCACTTTACATTCCATACAAGAAATCAGTCTCTTTACATCTTCTATGGCACTGGCACTGTTTTCTCAGCTACCTTACCAGTGTGTACTAATGTCATATTGTAAGTTTAATTTGCATTTCCCTAGTAGCTGATGATGCTGAATATCTTTTCACGTTCTTGTTTTTTCATCTTTATCTCCTTGTCTTAGTTACTCTTCTTTCATTGCTGGACAAATAACTGGCATACAAAATGAAGGAAGGAAAGGTTTATTTAGTTCACAGTTACTGGAGGTTTCAGTTGATATTTGGCTGGCTCCAAGACTGAGTGGAACAGAGCAGAGAGCATCCAGTTCATGGCAGTGCGACAGCAACAATGGCAACAGAGACATCAGAGAGGGAGTCGATTTCTCTCATATTACATTCAGGCTTTCTACCTCAGAATGTCTCCCTCAGACCACATCCATGATTCCAGCAGTACTCAAACCTATAATCTCATCCTTGGATTACCCATAATACCAGAAGATCATGAGTTAATCTCAAACTCTAGAAGTTCCTGTCCCAGGACTACATGAGGCTTTGGGGAACAACTAGACCCAAATTATAACACTCCTCTGTTCATGTCCTTTGGTCATTTTATAATCGTTATTGTTCACAATTGGCTTTTTTTTTTTTTTTTTTGTACAGGATCTACTAGGTTTCACTACACAAATTAGACTTATAGTGATCCTCCTGTTTTCAGTATCCCAAGCACTGGGATTACAGGTGTACACCACAATGCCCAGTCTCATTCACCATCTCAGCATGCCCTGGGGGTACAACCAGCATGATAGGCCTAGGATCAAACCCCAAGTCCTTGTGTCTGCCTAAGCAAGTGCTTTAATCTGATGAGCAATCAAGCTGGCCCTACTGTTGGCTTTTGAAAATGTTGTATTTTCAAATATTTCAATATTTCTATATATTCTAGAATCTTTGTTCTACACAGAGATAATTTGTCAGATAATTTATTTTCTTTCTAAGTTGTCTTTTCCTTGGCCTAACTGGGTCTTTAATAGCACCAGATTATTCAATTTGATGAAATTAACCACCACCCCCAAGGGCTGTACTTTGGTGTTATTTCTAATACTATTTCTCCATTTCTTAATCCTAAAGATGTTTTTGTGTGTGTTCTTCTAGAAATTTGCTGGGTTTAAAAAAAAAAAAAAACATTTAAACCTGCTTAAGGATGATATATTCTTCTAATTTTAACATTTAAATCTGTAATGCATTAGAAGCAATTTCTGTGGAAGACATAAGAGGCTGAGGTTCGTGCTCAATGTTTTTCCCTATATTAAAGGTCACTTAAAGTTCCATAATTGAAAACATTTTTTTAAAGTTTAACTAGAGTTCTGAAATGACCATCTTCTTAGGTAGCAATATCTTTGTATAAAGCACAATGAGCACTGAGCATTTTAACAAAATTTCAGTTCTCTCCAGGCCATTTATTTCATCTTGTTTGCATGCACTTATCAGTTTGCACAACACTTTTTGGAACTGGATTTTATACAAATCCTTTAAGAAATTCTGCTTGTGATTGTTGACCGATTGGGAAACTAAGTCAGATAGTAGTGTAAGTGAAGAGTTGTGTAAAATCAGAAGCATAGGGCAAGAGCCAGGTGGTGCAAATATGGCTTGCCCTAAACAGCTCGCTCCTGGAGCTGAGTGTCCCTGGTGCAGTGTTGGTGAGGAACAGTCATATGGGGTGTTTGGGGCAGGTGGGGACAGCCTCATCTTGGACTAGTGCCTTTCTCCTTTGAGCGAGTTCTTGCTGACTTGGGACCTGATTAGTTGCTGAGAGAGTGGGTTGTTAGCAGGTGAAGATGCTTCTGTGTTTTGCCTGCTTGCCTTTCTGCTTTCTAGTGTACCTCGGAGCAGCACCAGGACTTCAGAAGCCAAGCAGATGCCAGTATGGTGCTCTGGGACTTCTGAGTCCCCAGAACTGTGAGACAAAGTCAACATTTCTTCTTTATAAATCACCAAGTCCCTGGGATTCTGTTTCATAACAGAACATGGAATGATCCCAGCCAACATCCGTTGGAAACCTGGGGTCCAAAGTCTGAAGGATAGAAAAGGAAAGAGGACTCGGGAGCTGGGCAGAGAATGGTGGACAAAACGTGGTCCTTTGGACTAGGGTTCTCAGGGTCAGCCTGCTTTCTCACAGCCTCGGTTGCTTTTTTCTTATTTTCTGGGTGGCTCAATGTTAGTGTCTGGCAGGAACCAGATGGCTTTCTATACACACGCATACACATTTTTTAAACGGTTTTCTTTTTTTTATATACTAAAAAAAGTAAAGCTATTTCCTTGTCTGTACCAGTTTAGGGATAAGACATATGGTCACAGCAACACTCAAAATATGTTTGCCAAGCGCTTGTGAATTCACCACTTCTTTTAAATCATTGCAGATGATGTCCTGCATTACCCTGTGGTAGGTGGTCTTCTGGTGACCTTAAGGATGGTACTTTTTCTCCTTGTTTCATCTCACAGTGACAACACATGCAAACTTCCAGTGCTGCTGCTGGCTCTTATTCTGCAGTCCTCTAAAGCAGTGACCACTTCCAATGCATGGAAATAGTACTTGTAGTACTTTCTCCTTGTTTTTGTTTCTCTTTCTAAGACATGGGTTAAGTATAGGGTCCTTTAAGACATGAACATCCATGAAGCAGGCCTGAGGCATAGGACCCATTCCTCACAAGCACCTCAACTCATGAACTGAGAACAGCATTACCTTTCTGAGACACACCAACCATGCTGCTAGATGGTGGTCCTCCAAACCCTGTTATTTAGAAACAATCTTACTTATCTGAACCCTGGTCTTAGTTCAGGCCATTTACACAGGAACAAGTTTTCCTCAACATGCAATTTATAAGTTTCAGGTAAATTCTGAAAATTGTCGAACTAGTTATTTAGACTTGGGTCTCATATCCCATAGCTACAAAATTATACATAATGTCAAAACTCCTAGGCCACACCACAAAACCCTATTTATCCCAAGTATGACTAAATTGAGCCCAAAAAGAAAAAAAAAAGCCCCACAATTTAATCATGAGTAGCAATGGGTTTACATTAGAATTCATGCCTTATATTGACTACAAAGTCAATGAGGCAGAGCAAAACAAATGTTAAGCTTATATCTTACCTCCTCGTTGAGACTCTCTATTCACAGAGAGTAGAGATATTTCCTGAGTCATTTATCAAGTCCTGGGAGCTTCCAAAGGAACTCATGCAATCATAATTTAATTTTATTGACCTAGAGCTTCAATTTAACACCCTCTATCTAAACACTTCAGTGTTTGTCTTCTTGGGTCCAGGTTGAAAATCCTTCCCCACCCCAGTTGTTCTTTGCTTTTGAGCAGTTTCTCTCCCGTTCACAATACTTATTAGGCATTTTGTATCTTATATACTCTTTCAGTTTCTTACACTAGGAAGACAATACGATGCTTGCACATATGGGTATGACTTACTTCACTTTGTATATGGTCTCCAGTTGCATCCACTCACAGGTAAATGGATGCAAATACAGGCCATCCTTGTTTATAACTCAGTAATACTCCATTGCATAAAAACAACACATCCATTCCTCTGTTGATAGTCAGTTGGGTTGTTTCTAAGATTTAGCTATTACAAATTGAACTTCTATAAAGACAATCTTCAAGAAAAGGAAAAAAAGAGCAAATAGTGGGAATGAGGTGATAGAGACATGCTGCTGTTTATAATCTCACCTATTTCACTTAAAATGGTAAAGAAGAAAATCCTAAAACAGATAGGATGAATGCTGTGTTAAGGGTGGCACTAGAGCCTGGAGATGAGTCCTGGACATGTTCATTTATAGCTGGAGCTCTGTCAGAAGTCATGGACACTTAGCTACCTGGGTTGGAAGGCAACATTCTGTTATATTTAAATCATATTCTGTTCTATTATAACAGCTTTCTTCCCACTATGTGTCTACTCTACCCTTCTCTGTGATAAGGTTTCTTTGTCTCATACTGATCAAGAGAACAAGTCAGTATATAATACAAGGGGTAAAGTCTGAGAGAGGTTTTATTTATTTATTTATTTATTTTTGAGATAGGTCCTGTGATGCTGCCTAGACTGGCCTTGAGCTATTGCCAGAACCTCTTGAGTAGCTGGGACTGCAGGGATGCACCTTTGTGCTTGCTATGAGATTGTCTTTAGAAGAGGCCAGATGACAAAGAGTATTCTCAAGTAAAGGAAAAGAGTATAGGATCTCTGCTTGCTACTGTTTTCTAGCTTTTGATTTCTATGTCTTTCTTCTCATAAAAAAATCATAGTAAATGGATTCTGGTGGAAATGGAAGCCTGGTGGGTACCAGAGGACACTGAAATAGTCATGCAAAATTGTTGACCTTTGAGTCTTATTTTCTTGTTTTTCTTTTACTTCCTGTTACTGACACAGAGTACTTCCATGCCACTGACCTAGAAGCAAGTACATGTTACTCACTGTTTTTCACCCAGAAAGAAAGAAACCTCAAAAACCAAAGATTACCCCATTTTTCCTTACCTACACGTAGTAGAGGCAAGGTGATTAAAGCCCAGAGTGGACTTAGCGCTAGCTTTCTGGCACTGCCCATCCTGATGAGAAGGGATCAGGCAGCAGGCAGCCTTGAAAGCCATCAAGTATTTATGAAGTGCACAGAGTACCCCACAAGGGGAGAAAAAAGCCCCCATACCCATAGGCTTGGTGTGGAGCCGAGGTGAGTGCCACAGGAAAGGGACAGACGCTGTTTCCAGTTTCACAGCAAAAGGAGAAAATGAAACGTTCTACGCTATAGAGAGAGAGTCCAGGCTTTCTAGATTACAACTACAGAAGTTATCACGAAACCACAAAACCATCTGAGCCAAAATATAGAAAAGAGATGTACTGCCAGTTAGTAGATGGGCCACACCAGCTCCTTTCTGGTTTGTTCTCTTTCTTCCACAGCTCCTCCAGCCTCTTAGTTCTGGGACTGTGTTTAAGTCTCCCCCTAGTGGGAAGCAAGGACATTTCCACATTAGTGCTCAAGTAAGCTGCTCCAAAACAGTGAGAGGCAATATCCCTTGGTTTCCACCTTAAGCATTTTTTTTTTTTTTTTACTTGAAACAGTGCAAAACTCCAAATCCAAGCCACTGCATTTTATGGAATTTAGGCCATAGTAACACACTTTGTCTTCCTTTCATGTTTATACGGAGGAAATGCTACTGGAAAACTCACCTGCCAAGTGCAGGTGTCTGAACCCCACCGTTCAGGCCCTCACACACCTGATCCCCGCCATTCAGGTGCTCACCTATTAGTTTCTTTCCATAGCTGACCTTCAGTGAGCCCCAAACATAGTGTTCAAGCTGCAGCGGCCACAGTCTACCGTGGTCCTCATCAGAAAGGCTCATTCCAACACTTGCTACCACCTGACTTAGCTGGGTAAGATTTAGGTTAGCACCTGCCTTCGCTCTCCAGCTTAGGCTTTGGCTGCTTGCACTTCGGTGTTTCCTGATTTGACTGCCTAGGGGAGATTTGCATGTGACTTCCCACCTCCAGCATCTCACTAACAGGTGAGCAACCTGAGCCCCGAGCCACTTCCGTCAACTCAGAGCAAAGGTCACTTTAACTCCTTATAACAAAGAACTCAGCATGCTTCCATGATGTCCAGCTGTGCACAGCCATGCAGGGAGCAGTCCTTGGAGAGAGCTGGCTGTCTCTGCCTGGGATGTACTGGAAAAAGCAAAGGGTACAGGGTACTCTAACAATTAGACAGCTACTTCCCACCTGGAATGATTCAGCTGTGACTGTTAACTTGGGCCCTTTCCAGTGGTCAGACATCTAGGTTGAGGGAGTTATCACAAAGAGGTGATGGAAAGATTACATACGCTTTGCAGGCTGAACACTTCTTACATTGCAGATCTTGGGGCTGGTGCATGCTTTGAATCCAAAATGAGGGGAGCTTTGGTTATTACACAATGGGAAAATTACCATGGAGAAAAGGGCATTTGAGGAAATAACTAAAAATCTTCTGGAGAGCTTTGGCTCCCTATTGATGTATTGGCACTAGGATGGAGGTATGAGTTGCAAAGAAGTCATCACATAGTGATTCGATGCGGTCTCCAGCTCTGACAGAAGGAACAATTCTTGTGTCACATGGGTTTGTGCAAGTGCAATATTTCTCAAATGAAATAAATAATAAAAGCTGACAATCCAAACTATTCAGGCACTGCATTTTGGTAATTTGAAGCTATAGAAATTGAGCGTTCTGAAGTTGGGGTATTGTTTATTGTTAGCTTGAATACAGAAAGTGAAGCCAGCTTGGGAAAACTTGAAGGAGAGCAAAGTAGCTGAAGATAGAGGAAGCGGTTTGGGGAATGAGGCCTGGGGTTCAGAGCCTCCTTGCTCTTTCTTACAAGAGCTTCTCAGGACCTGGGTACAGGATTATCCCCAGACCTCAGTGTACCAAATAGCTCTTTGCTGGTGGGGAGAAGAAATAACAGGGCAGGGCCCGTGGCAAGCCTGGCTGGTGAATTCTCCAGGGTTCTCATGACAGAGATGAGAATCCTACCCTCACCGTGGGAACTACAGAACCAGCAAAGCATGCAGAGGTGAGCAAGCAGCCAAGGGCACTGAGCTGCACAGCTTGTCTGAGGGGTACTAGGAGTAGATACGAAATCTGAAGTGTTGAGCTAGCACCTTGGGTGAGGGCGTCTGAAGATGGGCAGGAAGCAGACGCTGAGCCACCACACAGAGCGTGCATCAGAGCCTGTGATGGCTCAGGCATGCCAGCTCTGCCCCCACACTAGCGAGGTGTTGGCCAAACCTCCCTCAGGTACAGCAAGAGCAATGTGTCAGTATTAGTCCTGCTACCAGCTCTGCACCAATGCTGGTCTTGACTAAATCTTTCTACACATGTGCAGACTGGCAAACTAGTCCAGAGTAGCTTTCATTCTTTCTTTACCTTGTGGCATCTCCTGAATGCTGTGCAGAGTAGAGACCTTTCAACTACTGAAAGAGGAGATAGAAAAATCTTGGCTGGCCCAGTTGGCTCTGTTGTTTCTGTTTCAGCGAAGTGTTTGGGACTAGTTCTGACTGCTTTGGCTGAATGTTAATGTTGTTACTTCCAGAACTCAGGAAGAGGAGGGAGTGGTGTAAAACTCACCTGGCCTTGATAGTTGGTACCAATTCTGGAGAGGCTGCCAGTTGCAGTGGAGTCTATCAGGTAGGTCTCTCCATCTGCCCACTCTACTGCTTTGATTGCAAGGTAAGGGTATAAGTTTATAAGCTCCTGACAGGCAAGGACCATCAGATTTCATTGCTTTCTTCCAATTTGACATTCTCATGTTTTCCCTAAAAGCTTGTGTGTAAAGAATATGGCTACCATGTAGCCCATGGTGCTACTGCGAGATGGCAGAGCCTCTAAGTTAGCGGTTCTCAACCTGTGGGTCGAGACCCTGGCGGGGGTCGAATGACCAAAACACAGGGGGTCGCCTAAAGCCATTCCGAATCATAACTGTAGCAAAATTACAGTTTTGAAGTAGCCACCAAAATTATTTTTTTCGTTTGGGGTCACCACAACATGAGGAACTGTATTGCAGGGTCATAGCATTAGAAAGGTTGAGAACCACTGCTCTAAGTGGTAGGATCTAGTTGGAGGAAGTTAGGTCATTGGGGGTGACCTTTAAGGAGACAGATGGATCCTTGGGCCTTCCTCTCCCTCTTTGCCTCTTTCATATTATAAGAATGGTCTTGTGCATGACTTATTGACTTGCCACAAATGTAAAAGATGGCAGGGCAAAGTGGTTATAAGTTGAAATCTCTGAAATCATGAGACAAAATAAGTCTTTCTCCTGATAAGTTGGTTATCTTGGGTATTTGGTCACAGCAGCAGAAACCTACTAACACAAGCTTCAAAGGGTGATTCCTCTGAACTGAGATATTCTGAATTTTGAAGACTTACTGTAGAGAGCTGTAATGCATTTCATTAATATGCTTTTATGTTAATTATATGGTGGAGTGATGACATTTTGGCTAAGTAAAGTATGTTAAAGTTAGCTTCTGCTTTCTATATTTAAAAATGTAGCTACTCAAAAAATTTAAAACCCATTATAAGGTATTGTATTTTGTTGGGCAGGAGCATCTTATACCTTCTCTGGTGGCAAATCTAAAGACCTTTATCCCTTCTTTGCACAGCCAGTTAGGAACGAAATGACTGAGAGGAAGAGCTTAATGTGTTCTATCAACTGAAAGCCTTGTCTCAGACCCAGAAAGACTTTTCACTCATCCTTGGAAAGCTGACAGTTCAATGGCAGACTGCTGTGGCTGTCAAGCTAACTCTGATCCTTCTGCAAAGGATAAAAGGCCTTGCTGTCCTGTCCTTGTGTCATCAAAAGGCTACCTTCTGGGGCTGGGGAGATAGCTCCGAGGCACAAGTGCCCACTGGGCAAGTGCAAGGTTGTGAGTTTGAACCCTGGTCCCACAAAAAAAAAAAAAAAAAAAAAAAAAAAAAAAAAAAAAAATGCTACCTTCAATCTCAGCCACTTGGGTTGTATTACAAACTAAATCCTCCCACTGGCCATCAGCCCTGCCTAGGGGGCCTGGTCAGTCTGGAAGAGCCAGCCCTTAGGAGCACTCCTGTTTTACCTGCAGATGCATTTTGCTGTGCCGCTTTGTGTTTGGCTGGAGCTACATGTCACAAACTCCTGCTCTTCATGGAATGCCAGGTCTACTGCCCAAACTGATTCCATTTCAGGCCAGAATCTGCACAAGCCTCTGCCCAAGGCCTAAGAGGATTAGACAGAGTGCAGGCAGCTGAGCTTCGGCCAGATATCTCAGTGACTACAGCTCTAATCTCTCACTGGTGTAGCCTTGTCAGTCACTGCCTCTACCAGTCACGACTAGTTTTTATGGCCAGTGTTTCAAGCCTGTTCCACTGTCGGGACTGTAGAGCACCTTTCTTTGCCATCCTCTTCACTTTCCCTCCATTATCTCCAGTTTTGTGCTTCCAGACCCCACAGAATACTGCCCTACATCTCCACTCCTCATACTGTAGGCCCTGCCTCCATTATCCCCTCAGTGCACCTGCTCAGTGGACAGGAAGTAGAACCTCATCCTGAGGCCCACATTTTCATCTTGGAATAACTTGCTAAGCAGAATATTCACATCCACAGAAAGAAATTCCCATCTGATTGGAGAGAAAGTCAACATTAGCGAGTAACTTCCGGCTCTAGCTTAGGATTTGGAAAACCACTTAACTATAATGCACTTCTGGGTTCTTATTTTGACTCTTTTAGCTGATGATTTTAATGCTTGGCTTGATCCAACAGTTAATCCCATGATGTCTTTCTCTATATTTTAGTTATTTTTCTATATTTTAATTGTTTTGATTTTCTTATAGAGCTATGCTTTCCTCTGTGGTGAAGGAGCTATTAATAAGTGTAATATCCTTTAGACTCTTCCCCCTAAATCATAACCAATAACAGTATTTTACCTAAGATATTTTTCATCACATTTGTTAATAAAATTTTGGGGATTTCTGTGTATACAGTATGTCATGAATGTCAAATATCAGTACTGGTTTCATGTTGTGTTCATTTTTAAAAATTAGTATTTTTAATTTTCTTTGGAAAAGTTTAAAAATATTAGAATGAGCTATATTTAGAATGAAGAACTTCACTTATGAAATTATGTGGGTCTGGCAATTAAAGAGCTTCTCATCATTTATGATGTCTTCTTAGATTTTTGTATTTATTTGCATAACTAGAATTTCTTCTCCATCTGCATATTATTTCTCATTCTCCTTCCTGATGTTACATATTTGTATTTTGTCCTTCATTTTTCACTTGAAATATGAATGGCTTAATATATTTTATTTCAGAGCACCAGAACTTGGGTTGACTTATTTGTCAAATATCTAGTTTTAAAATAAGTATTCATTATTCAATTCTCACCATTATTTATTACTTCCTTTTGCTTTCTGCAATTACTTTATATTTTTTCAGACTTTTTTAGTTGAATAATTAATGCATTATTTTCATTGCCTTTTATTTATTAATGCTAAGCACTTAAGCTTAGTATTTTTCTTCTAAGCACTGCTTTAATTATAGCCTTAGATTACAAAGCATTGCTTTTGTTTTCAGATTTATTCATGATTTGTATTGTCTCAATTTTCTTCACAAACATGTTGTGTCTCTGCTGTTAAGCAGATGACCTAGGGATGAAAAGGGAAAAGCCTTTTTCATCCCAAGGTCATCGCTGGTTTCTTCCATGCTTTCCACATACCCAGCCACTCTGAAATGATAAACTTAGAATAGCAAATTAGAAACGGTCTTTCTTTCTCATGTCCTCTCTAAGAATTTAAACTTCAGAGCTCCAAGTATAGAATTCTTGATTGGTTTCATAGAATTCTTTCATAGAATTCTTCACTTCTTTCTCATCAATTTCAGAGATGTTGGCATCCTGCTTTAGATCTGGAGAGTTCGTGTTTCATTCTTTCATTTAGTGAACCAGTGAATGTGAAGCGTCGGTCTGACTGTTGGCATTCCTTACTTCTATTTGTTTTGTGTAATTGTATTTTATTTTGAAGACTAAAAGCAAAAGCAAAAACAAGAATAAGAAGCAAAGATAGCAACAATACATATGCTATAGATTTTCTAAACAAGAATTGCTGACTAATAATAGTATGTTACCTATTTTTATCATCAATCAGTTGCTCAGATTAACAGATATTGTTACATAAGATTGAACATATGATTGAATATTACCATCTGCTTTCAAGAAATCTTAAATTTTTGTCCTTGGCTTTCCTTTTTTTTGTTTCTTTTTTTTTTTTTTTTTTCAGAACCGGGGATTGAACTCATGACCCTGCGTTTGCCAGGCAAGCACTTATTCCACTGAGCTATCTCCTGGCCCTTATCTTTTTTTCTTTTATTACTTTTTAAAATATTTGTCTTGAAGAGAGTCATTGATATGACATTAGGAGTGATACACATTTAGAAGACCACGGTGATAGGTATTTAGCCATGGGTTTTGTATTACACATTGCTGTCCTCATTGTAGTTGCTTATTTCACAAATATCAACACAGAGTTAGTCAAAGTCTCACTCCTATTACCCTTGCTCAGTAAGAATCAAAGATCTTTTGGAACGGTTTGGTGATTGTCAGTATTATTTTATGTGTGTTTCTGTAAAGTAAAGAGAAAAATAGAACTTTATTTCATCAGCTCTTTTCATATGTTCCAGTAGTTACTTTTTTGAAGTGTTTCAGATGTATGCACTCCCACTCAACTGAAGTTTGACTTCTGAATCATCATTTCTATAAAAAGCAAACAAACAAACTCTAGGCTTCAAATAAACACTTCCCTAAGCACTCATGGGTTTTTCTCATTTTAAATGCTCTTCAGCCTTCAGGCCTTTTTCTGTTAGTTTATTAACCAGATTTACTGTGTTGAAAACACGAGGAAGGGAAGCAGAGGCTGTCTTTTGCTCTAAGAGAATGTTCATTCTCCCAGTCCTTTGTAGAGTTGACTTAGAACTGAGATTGTCTAAGGGTGGCTGCCAATAACTGTGAGTGAGCAAGGTCAGTGGTGTGCCAGTATGCCCCGTCTAGGTTGTTCTTTTACCTGCACAAATTGTTTTGCTCATTAAAAACCCTTCCATAGGAACCACTGTCAGTCTTCAAATGAAATCTCTGGGGAGTCCCTGGACAGGACCAACTCTGAGGAAAGAGAATCAAAAACTAATCATTGCCTGGGATTATAGTTCATAAGTAGAGTGCAGTTCAAAGGGAGAGTACATCTAAGACACCCTGTGTTTAATCCATAGGACCAAAACAACAGCAAAAACTAATCATAAACCACACCAGAAGTTTCACAGAAAACCAGACAATAATCAGATGCAGTAGAGAATTTCTCAGTCAGATTTTTGCTTGGGACCCACTGACTCATGAATGTTGATAGCCTTTTACCCCATGTTGGAAGCTGTTAGATTCTGGATGCCTCTATGGATATTGAAGCCAGGCCTGCATTCAGGAAAGCCAAAAGCAGTGCCAGGTGAGTTTCTACACTCTTTTCAGCCACCTGCCTCATGTAGTGATGCTTCAAAGTACCTCGGGGACAGAGATCCACTCCATAACCTAACTCAGGCTTTCAAAATAAAAGGTACTTCTACCATAAGAGTTGGCAGACTCTCCTTTAGGGATGTGTCAGAGACAAAATATTCACTCTGTCTCCATACAGGTTGAGATAATGTAGAGGCTTTGAATATGGTCTCTATTCTTCACACTTTCTGAAATACTTGCAAGGCAGATGGTCATTCTATTTATTTTTCCAAAGTAGTGTGTAGAAAATGGAGACAGAATGATTGGAGAGAAGGTGGTGACAATACAATTGTCCAGGAACACCCAGTAATGCAGTAGATGAGCTGGCTAGGAGATCAAGATACAGGATTTTCACTGTATAAGTTGCTGGGGGCCCAGAACTGACTTCCTGAAAATGTTTCCTATTGACATTCTGCTCTCTTCAGAGGAAATATTCACCTAGCTAGTTAAGGAGGTAGCAGATAGAGATAAAAGCAGCATTAAACTTTTCCCAGTGGAGGCCAGCATGAACATTCTGGGAAAATAACAGAGGATCTGGTTTAAAGACTATTTCTCCTAATTGGAATAGATGGTTCTTTATCTCAATCTGGGGAAAGCCATCAATAGCAAACCGATAGCCAACATCAGACTAAAAGGTCAAAAACTGAAAACTTTCATGCTAAAATCAGAAACAAGACAAGAATGTCTATGGTCATGACTTTTATCCAGTACAGTTCTGGAAACATTAGACAGAGCAATTAGACAAGAGAAAGAAAGAAAAGGAATAAGCCCAGGAAGCGCAGAAGTTAAATTATCATTATTTGTAGACTCTGCATAAAAGACCTCAAAGACACCACCAAAAGATTACTAGATACAATAACCAAATTTAGTAGTGTAGCTGGATACAAAGTCAACACTTAAAAATCAATAGCCTTCCCATACACAAATAATAAACTCAGTGAGTAAAATTAAGGAAACAACACCGTTCATAAGAATGTTGGAAAAGTGAAATATTTAGGAATCAATCCGACCTAGGAATTAAAAGACATTTACACTGACAACTATAGTGCTCCAAAAAACAGATTGCAAAGGACATCAGAAAATAGAGATGTATCCCTTACTGTTTGTAGAAAGAACCAATATAATGAAAATGGTCATACTTTCAAAATTTCTGTACAGAACTAATATAATCCCATCAAAAATATCAACAGCATACCTCCTAAAATTTGTTTGGAACCAGAACAAACCTAGAATCATGAGAACAGTTTTGGTCAGTGGAAGTAAAACCGACTTGAAATTATAGTACAAAGTTACTGTGATTTTTTAAAGAAGCATGGTGCTAAAAAAAGGACCCAACTATCAAGGGAACAGAAGACTCAGAAACAACTCGAAACATACTCAGCCACCTGATATTTGACAAAGGAGCCAAACAACTCTACAGGAAGAAAGATAACCTCTTTAATGAATGGTGCTGGAAAAACTGGCTTTCCACATTCCAAATATTCAGCTTAGACCCATGTTTCTCAACGTGCAACAAACTACAATCAAAATGGACCAAAATATCTAAATGTGAAAACAGGAACACTAAATGTTTTGGAAGATAGAATAGGTAAAACTCCTGAAGACATAAATATAGGTAAAGACTTCATGAGCAAAACAGCTATTAGATGAGAAATATCATAAAGACTCAACAAATGACATCTCTTATTATTAAAGAACTTTTGCATAGCAAAGAAACCACCAACAGAGTAAAGAGACAACTCACAGAGCGGAAAAACATTTTTGTAAGGTGTTCTACAAATAAAAGGCTGACATCTAGAATATATAAAT
Organism: Myocastor coypus; assembly: GCA_004027025.1. Taxonomy (NCBI): domain Eukaryota; kingdom Metazoa; phylum Chordata; class Mammalia; order Rodentia; family Myocastoridae; genus Myocastor; species Myocastor coypus. The sequence goes on along the minus strand of PVJA010007358.1, from coordinate 45,899 downwards.
AACTACAAAAACAAAAAGAAAAAAATCAGAGCCCTCAAATTTAAAGGCACAACCCAAAATGGGCATCTGAAATGAATAGATTCTTCTCAGATGAAGAAGTTATAAATGGCAAATAAATATGTGAAATATGTGAGTAAATATGTGAAAAAGTGTTCAACATCCCATCTGAGAGATGAAAATTAAAACAATGCTAAGATTTTATCTCATTTCATAAAGAATGACTGCCATCACAAAATTGACAAATGAACAATGCTGGTGAAACCGTGAAGAAAAAGAATCCTTTTCCACTGTTGTTGTGAGTGTAAACTGGTCCAACCACTGTGCAAATCAGTGTGGAGATTCCTTAGAAAGCTAGGATTAGAGGTTCCATTTGACCCAGCTCTTATTCTTTTCGATATCATTCTGAAAGAACTAAGGATCACACCACGATAATGTATGTTCATCCTGTACTTATAGCAGCAGAGTTTGTGATAGCGAAATCTTAAGATCAGCCTGAATGCCCACCAACAGGTGAATGGATGAAGAAAATGTAGTGGTTTTATAAAATGGGATACTACTTGACTAAAAGGACTACTACATTGTACTCTTTAAGAGGATAAATTTGAAGCTTTTACAAGTAAATGGATGGACAGTTGAGGCCATCCTTTTAAGTGAAATAAACATGTTTTGTTTTTTATTAGCCAAAAAGAATATACTTATTTAGATATCATATGGTTTCTCCGCTATGAGAAACTAGAAGTGAAAATAAGGACCAAAATGTACAATAGATATTGGCAAATGGAAAGAAAACATTCAAATTGGAAGGGAAACAAGGGAGGGAAGATGGAGGAAAGAAGGAAGAGAAAAGGAAAAATAAGGGCATAAAAGTGAAGTCTTTGTAAACAAAGTGTAGAATGAATGAAGAGAGTGGAGAGGGTTAGGGGACAGAAAGGAAGACTCATGCTAGATCATGTACAGGTAGCAATTCCCTATGGTGAATGTGATCACTATGCACATTTAAAATGTACCAATAAAAATACTTCATTTAGGAACTATCCTTGAAATATTAAATCTTATCTTCAGCCTAAGGGTACCTGTTAATCTTTAGTGGTTATGCTATAGGAGACAGTCTGGAGACTTCACAAAGTAAGCATCTCATAGAAGATGTCTGTACAAAACTGGACTCTGATGGGATATGTTCAATGTGAGAATAAATTAGTTATATACCTCCTTTCTCCTGTAACCACTAGTAATAACCCACCTCTGCTACTACCTACACATCAAGGAAAATTGTCTTCCTCCAACCTTAGTACTCTGGTAGGCAAACAAAATACCTCCCTGATTGTTCATAAATACAAGGCCACCGTACAGTTTTCCAACTTCACATTGCATTGGTAATGTCGAATAACTTGAACTGAGAAAGAATGTAGAATGCTTCTAGGTTGGAAGTGACCCTGGCTCATGGTTCTTAGCAAAACAAATCCTCTCAGATTTGTTTAAAATAATTCCCACTGACAAAATTTCAAAGTATAGGGGTTCACCACCATGGATCAAAAATGCTTGAAGCTACCAGGCTCCATAAACATAATAGAACTGAAAAAGCAAAAAGAATATTCAATCCAAAGTGGTTTCCAATATTGGATTCTCAGTCAAAGGATACTTTTTAAAAGTATCTTTAATTATTTGTAAAGGAAAACAGTTGGAGGATTCTGTATTATGTTGCTGGGTGTGTTCAATAACAGAGATTTATTTTCCCACAGCTTTTCAGGCTGCTCAAGGTGTTGTCAGGACTGGTTTCTTCTGTGACTTCTCTTCTTGCTATACAGGTGGTTGTCTTTTCTCTGCATCCTGACATTATCTTTCCTTTGTCTGTGCATTTGTGGCTTAGCCTCCTTTTCTTTAGGAAGACCAGTCATCTTGAGTTACAGCCAACCCAAAGAATTTCTTTTAATCTCAACGACCTGTTTAAAGGCTAGCCTCCGAATAAAATCTCATTTTGAGGCAATTTGGAGTTAGAGCTTAAAAATATGAATTTGGAGGGGACATGAGTCAGCCCACAATAAGGTCAGTAAATACAAGTAAGTAAAAAATTATGAAATTTCTGAAGGCCATTTGAGAAAAGACCTAGCTAGAGTTTACAGAAATAAGAATATTGTAACTGAAATTTCTGTAAAACTCAGTGGGCATTGTAAGGAAAGATTAGCAGAGCTGGAGAACTGGGAAACTGGGAGGCAGCAGTGCGCTGTGTTACACAGCCCAGAGGGGAAGAAGGAGAAATGATGAGAGCTGATGAAACGCTGTCACATTCAAGGGTCACAGGAAATCCAAGCAGGAGAAGGAAGAGCAGTTGAAAGAGGAGAAGGGGGCTTGCTCAGATACAGTGAAACTTTAGGAAAGGTAGATAACTCACAAAGGAAAGATAGATAAAGTAAGGGCCTTCTTAAGAATAACCATAGAAATGAAATAGTGTGGAACAATGTTTACATGTTTTTAACATGTTAAGGGGAAGTTACTATTAGACTCTATGTGCAGTGATGGTGCATGTGAGAAGTATTGGTGATGGAAAGAAACTTTGAAGTAAAGATGAGCAGACTGACTAAAGGATACCTGAAGGACACGTCTTCAGAGGACAGAGATAATCTAGTTAGTAGTCTAGTTAGATATATTGTCTTGAAAGATGGATGAAGAGCCAAGAAAATGATAAATGAGACACCTAAAACATATGGAGTGTGTAAGACAATAGCAATAAACTTTTGTGGTGAAAAATGAAATTGAATATAAAACAATAATGGCACAAAACTGGGAAAAGTGACAAGATTAAAGTGCTCTAATTCTTTAATATTGAGAAAGAGGTTAAGCCTATTGACTAAATTCAAAATATATTAAGTAACACTTGCTCATTTTTTAAAAAATTTAGTATAGAGTCTCCAGGGTCTCACTATGTAGATTGGAGTTGTAGTACTTCTCTTGTTTTCAACCTCCCAAGTGCTAGAATTACAAGTGTGCATCACATGCCCAGTCTCAATTGCCTTCTCAGTGTGCCTCAAGGGCGAGTTTGGCATGGAAAGCCAGGGATCAAACCCCAGGCCCTGCATCTGCCTAAGCAGGCACTTGAATGCACTGAGCTATCTGGCTAGCCCTGTGCTTACCTTTAGAATGAGTTCCTGGAGGAGAATTAGATTTATAACTTTGTAAGTACTACAGAGAAATCTAAGTATCACTCCAAAAAGACATTAAGAAAAAAAGGGGGGGGGACTGGGCATGGTGGCGCATGCCTGTAATCCCAGTACTTGGGAGGCTGAGGCAGGAGGATTGGTGCGAGTT